>LPNX010236896.1:351569-364780 GCA_001517045.1 Pseudotsuga menziesii
CTCAAGTGAACACTTTATATCAAGGGCATCAAAACACTGTCTCCCCTTCACCTGTAGTTAGTTCTCCTACTCCTTCTCCCTCATGTGGTGAAAGTACTGATACTAGTAACCGGCAGTCTAAAAGGAGTAAAAGAAGGAAGAATAGGAAGAAAGCACATAAGCAAGGGGGCATCCGTTCAACCGCTGGTTTTCAAGTTGAACCTTCCCATCCAACCTCTGTTGTTCAAGTTGGATCTATCCATCCAGCCTCTGGTGTTCAAGCTGGTGGGATCCTTCAAACCTTTTCAGGTCATGTCGGATCTAGTCACTTAGCCTCTGGTGTTCAAGCTGAGTGCATCCATTCAACCGCTGGTTTTCAAGTTGAACCTTCCCATCCAACCTCTGTTGTTCAAGTTGGATCCATCCATCCAGCCTCTAGTTTTCACGCTGGTGGGATCCTTCCAACCTTTCCAGGTCATGTCGGATCCGGTCACTTCGCCTCTGGTGTTCAAGCTGAGTGCACTCGTTCAACCTCTGGTTTTCAAGTTGAACCTCCCCGTCCAACCTCTGGTGTTCACGTTGGATCCGTTCACCCAGCCTCTGTTGCTCAAGCTGGGGGCACACACTCAACTGCTACAAAGCATGTTGATCCTAACCATTCAACCTCTGTTGTTCACGTTGATGGTGCCCGTCCGACCTCTGCAAGTCAAGTTGGACCTAGTCTCTCAGCCTCTGCAAGTCACGCTGGGGGCAGTCTTTCAGCCTCTGTGTTTCAAGCTGAGGACAACCCGTCAACCACTGCGAGTCAAGTTGACACTGTTGACAAGTCTACCCGTTCAAAACAAAAGCTCAAGTTTCCTTGTAAGCTTTGTGAGGGAGACCACCTTACTTATAAATGCCCTTCTATTGAAGAGGTGCGACGAGTTTGGATTCATGGTCATCCCGTTTTTGAACATTATGGAGTCTCTCAACAACCAGCCTCTCTTAGTGAGGTTGGACCCAGTCACCCAGCCTCTGTTGTTCATGCTGGGGGAAAACTCTCATCCTCTGCTAGTCATGTTGAGAGAAAACTGTCAGCCACTGCTAGCCATGCTGATAGTGTTGAGAAAACTGGTCGTTCGAAGCATCATCTCAAGTTCCCTTATGTGCTATGCAAGGGAGATCACCTTATTCATCTGTGCCCTGCTATCCCAGAGGTGCGAAGAGTGTGGTCCAAGACTCATGGATTTCATTCTTCTGAACACCCTATAGTTTCTCAACCTCCTACTCAACCTTTGGTTGATCAAGTGGTCGAACAAATCTTAGATTTGGTCGATCCCACTCTTCTTTCGGAGAGTGCTCCTCATGTGATTGAACCAATGTCATATTTGGTCAATCCCACTCTCCCTTCGGAGAGTGACTTTCATGAAGCGGTTGAATCGATTCCAGTATCGATCAATCCCACTCTCCCTCCAGAGAGTGATGTGTCTACTAGTCACATTTTCTTTACTACCAGTTCAGATCTTACTGAACAAGGGGGCACTGAACTTGTTTCGGATCAACCCCCACCAAGCCCTTGGATTGCTTCCTTTGATTGGGATAGCCTAGTTGAGCCGCGCCTTCCTTCCACTGTACCTTTCCAGATAAAGGTCAAAGTTGAACCCTATACAATTGGTCGTTGCATTGTTGATGAAGGAGCCTCAGTTAGTATTTTGTCTGCTCGTGCTTGGCGAGGTATGGGATCTCCCAGCCTTGTGTCGACTGCTAGTCAGTTACTGGCGTTTGATAGAAGAACTTGTGTAGCCTTGGGAATTCTTGCTCAAACACCTGTTACTTTGGGTGGGAAGACCATCTTAGTTGACTTCATGGTGATAGAAGACCCCTTGGACTTTAATATGCTCCTTGGACGTGATTATGTCTATGCCATGCAAGCTGTAGTGTCAACTTTCTTTCGTGTGATGTACTTTACTCATGACGAAGAAATTGTCACTATTGATCAGTTGGATTTTCTTGATCCATCTCCTGACCCAACTAGAGACCAAGTCTTTCCTTTATTGATTCCCAGTGTTTCTGTAGACACCACCCCACCACAGGTGAACTATGTGGCTTCTTGTCATTTGTGTTCAATTGCTACTGAGAGGCAGCCTCTGTTTTCATGCTTACCTTCTCGGGACTTGGTCCCAGCAGTTGATCGGGTGAGTCATCCTATACAGATTGTAGAGCCTTCTCTTCACTCTGTCCATCCATTTGAAAGTTCAGATATGTGTCCTATCTCGGATGATTTCCTCCTTTCGGATGAAGTCTTCCTGGAGTCTTTGATACAGTCTGACCTTCTTTTTCAGTTGTGATTAAGTCTAACCCTGATTTGCTTAGTAAGCCTTCTCTTTTTCTTATGTTGGTTTGTGTTGAGTCTTTTGATTCTTCATCTGAAAAGCAAGTCAGTGATCCTGATGAGTTTGATTTTTTCTTATGAATTTCTCAGCTCCTGTGATATTGAGTTTGTTCCTGCAGACTCTATCTCCCTTGTTGATTTTCGCTTCTCTTCTGAGGTTGATATTATTGATTTTAAACCCTCGATCCTTGGTCCTATAGAATCTTCTTCGGTTGATTCTTCCTTGACTTTTCTTTTTGTAGAAGATAGCGAAGTCACAAGTGTTTCTGCCAAAGTGACCCGCATCGGATCGTTTCTTCTGATGTTGTTGTTTCTTGGAGACAGGATTTTTTGTTGGATTCACAACTGTTTATGGGTCTCACCTTGTTGTTCAAGCTGTAATTGCATTTGCATATGCCTTGCTCGCGCTTATGAGCCTGATGCCGGCTTCCACGCTTTTAGCTCGTTGTATAAGCCCTCATCTTTGTTCTCATTGCCGCTAAGCCTTGTATCATTTTTCCTTTGCAACTTGACAACCTTTACCCCGAGGAGACATTCCCCGAGTGTCCTTATCTTGCTCGCTTTCCTTGCATTATGCATAGGTTTGTTCCTTGCGCTTGGAACTAGTTTCGCCTATCTATGACACTCGTCTCCTAGCATTTAGAGCATTCTTTCTGCTCTCCTTCGAGCTCGTTAAAAATAGTAAGGAGGCCGCGAGTTGACTTTTCCGGACTCGTTAAAACTTCACGAGAAAGATTATGAGTTTCTTTAGGCCCAGGTCTGACTCCTCAAAATAGACTTGACTGCCGAGTAAACTTGTCCATTCAGGCTCGTTAAGAATATGTGAATGGGCATCCACATTGGTGGTAGGTTATCTCTTTCTCGGACCATGTGGAATAATACGAGAAAGGATCCCTCTCTTTTATACTGAATTGAGAAGAGTATTCTCAGGCATAGGTTTATCTCTTTTCCGGACCTGAGGGACTAAACTTACGGAAAAGGAACCCCCGGTATGAGCTTAGTTTTCTCTTTTACGTGCTCTGGACCAAAACATGAAAAAGATTCCGAGTGTACTTTATGTCTTTGTCATGCTCGTTAAACCCTAAAGAACAAAGCATCGAGTTTATTGTTGTAAGCTCCATTTCTCGTAATCAAATGGATCTTTCCGAGTGATCTTGCCTTCCTTCACACTCGTAAAACTCAGGCTGTATATGTTGCTTTTGAAGGAGCGTCGGGTAGGTGGTAATTTAACCTTTTTCGGACCTTCCTGACTAAATACGAAAAAGGTGCGCCTTCTCTTCTTCAGAAGTTAAGAGAGTTCTTCTGTTGTTTGTTTTATACTTTTTCGGCCTCAGGAGACTAAATTGTACGAAAAAGGACTCCCCCTGGAGTCTTCTTTGGAGTTTTCAGACTCTCTAAACTATGAAAACACCGTCAAGCATGTACTAGTTCGGGCTCGTAAAATCCACGAATTAGTCCTTTATCAAGCATTCTTCTTTCTTTTCTTCGAGCTTGTTAAAAAATGAAGATGGTCCCGAGTTTTCTTTCTTGGACTCGTTAAACCTTTACAAGAAAGAAGGGAAGGGGAAGGTTTATTTCCATGTCTTTTTACATCATGGCAGCAAGTCTTGTTTCCTTGAACAAAGCACCAGTTTTGAGTCTATCAACAGTTGGGTCCTAGTATTTTGACCTTATCCTGATTCAGAGTTTTCTTACTCCTCCAGTTGGTCTCTTTTCCAATTCTATGGGGAATCTGTCCATGTCTCCTACATTGCAGATTTGTTTCGTTGGTCCTATTTTGTGTCAAAAGCTACCTAAGTCACTTTTGTGTCGTGCTCACTGTTCAAGGATTAAACCTTTGTCGGCCATTCTGCAGTTGCCTTGACTTTTTGTGTCGGCCATTCCCTGGTATCAGTTCATTACATCATGTCTTCAGTGATCCTTTTTGTGAAAATTCAGTACCATTTCCAGATCCAATTAGTCTTTGAGCTACCTCGTGTTGGATGATAAAGGATGCCTTAATGCCTTCCTTCCAACGGATCTCATCCTATCGACTGCAACATATCCTTCTCTGGGGACGAGATTTAGAGTTTTATGACAGTACCTTGGGAATTGTTGTCCTCAATGGCAATTTCCCTCGCTATTGGGTAGTGGGGATACCTTATTGTCTCCTACTCGATAGATTCTTCAACTGTTCGACTTCAAGTCCTTGTAATCACACTTGTTAGAATGTACTAGGTACCTTGGGAACCATTTTCATTAATGGTGGTTTCCCTCGTGTTTGTTAACGGTTTTCATTATTGACTAGTAATCAAACGGTTTCCTCCATGTTCGACTTCAGCTCTTTTATTCGCATGGTTAAGATTCGTACCTTTTTTTGGAGGTTTGGATTGAAGACCTTGGGGCTGATAGTAGCATCATCATTTTGCTATTTCCCAATTTGCGCAAGACCTTGTTATACTTTATATGACATTTTGCTGAGACATAGATCCACCTTGTATTTTTGTGGCTATGATCGATTGTTGAGCATGGATCCACCTTGTTCATTTGTGGCCATGGCTCCTTTAGATTTGATATGGCGCCTTTTTGCATATTGCGTGACCATTATAGTTTCATCAGTTATACATATGTTGGATCTGCCTGTATCTTTATGGCGATGTTTTGTATATGGACGTGTATGTTCCAGAGATCAGTTTTCTGACATTTATCTCTCTTTCAAGTACCTTCACTCGAGCCTTTTGATCTTGGATTCTCTGCTCTCTCCATACTCAGCTCTTTCCTTTATAATGTATTTCGGCTATCGTCTTCCCCTCTAACCTCACACATTAGGGGGCATCTGTTATACACCAGAATGGCACCTCTCCGTCCGAGTGTCGACTTTCCTTATGTCGGCACGCAAAAGGACACTTATGGATTGAGGTTTGCCTAGAATACTGTAGCTGTGCTTATTATGGAATACATTTCTGCCTTTACCTTGCCAGTTACTTTGCCATTTTAGCCATGTTAGGATGTATGCGCGACTCTATATATTTACAACTCGTGCATTACTCGCGAGTCTCCCTTGTAGCAAGTCGCGCATCCTTGTATGCGCGGGTTGCTCTTCTTTGTAGTCGCGCATCACTCGCGGGTTGCTCTACTGCAGACCCGCGCATGTGTATCTTAACATTTTAAACTTTAAAACACGCGTTAAGTAGAGATTAGTTATGTCATATAACTAGATTTCCTTAACTGCTGTAACTTCTCTAACCTTCGAACTACCTTATTTCATCCATATAAATAGAGGTAGAGAGGTCCATGAGAGGGGACTTGGATTTTATGCATTGTTATGCTGGAGGAATCGGGACTGTCTTTGCCTACACCTTTGCCCTGGAGGTCTTCCCTTGTGTTGCAGAGCTTGGAGGCTGAGTTCTTTGGAGAAGAGAAACAGCAGATCTAGATCAAGGTTTCGTGAGGTGCCAACTTGAAGAGAAGGTATATTTGTACTTGTTTTCAAGATTAATAAAGATGTGATGTCCTTCTTCTTTCCAAATCATTGTTCAATGTGTGATTGAATCTCTGTTTATGATCATATTATAATGTTATTCAGATCATTGTTTCATTTTTATTTGATTAACATTGCTTTATATGTGGTCATAATGGTTTGAGGAAGGTATAATTTGTTTTGTAGGTCTCTTGGAGCGAGAGGAGCAAGAAGAGGATTGAAGAGAAAGCTTGGACCAGCCTTCAGTTATTCAGGTGTGGACTTTTCTCATCTCTGAAACTTGCTGTTATATATTTGCTGAACATTGTGCATCTCTCTTTCAACCCCAGTACGTTGATAACCTCTTAAACCCTAGCCATAGGATACTTTCCTTTACAACAAGTAAGTCAGTTATCCTTTAAAAATGTGGAGGGTGGTATAGATGGTTCAGAATTAAACCCGGTATTTAAGTCAAAGGAAGAACTCAAATCCAGCTATATGGAGAAGAGAAAACAGTCTCTGGAGGAGATGAGAAATTTGCTCCCGCGAGTGAGAAGTTTGTACAGTTCAAAAACTTCTCTAGTTTCTGCCAGAGATGCTGAGAGAAATACATTTAATATGGCTCTGGTAAACGACAAGAAGATGTCTGAAATGGAGATCTGGCTAGACAAAATCAGTACTCTGGATAAGATACAACTTCACAAACAAACCAGTGATATCATTTACTCAAACTTATTACAAGCTATGGTAAGGATTAATAAGTTGCAGGTTTTGATAGACAAATTAGAAATTCAATTGAAGCATGAAAGAGTTGAGAATAAAGCCAATGTTATTCAGATCAAGAAGCTACAGACAGATATTGTCAGTTCTGACAATACCCAGGTAGTTAGAAGGATGTTAGAAGAAAAAGACAATGCACTCCAGGTCCTAAAGAAAAAGCTGAAGATCCCAGGTGCTGAACATGTTCAATCCTCTGAGTTATTGGCTCTCTAAGAAGAAAAAGATAAGGTCCATCAAGAGATGATCGAGTACAAAGGAAGAGCTGGGGAGCTACAGGAAGAAAAAGACAGGTGGGAGGCTGAACGAAGCGAACTGTTGTCTCAAATTTCCTTAATGAAAAAGGATCAAAATGATGAGAAGGAAATTATGGAGGAGTTAATGAGTCAGACCCCCACCGGTGAAGATTTGTCCATCGTGAATATTGAAAAGCCACTGGATGATTTCTCTGCGGATAATTTATTGGTGCCTATGTCCCAAGTAAGCTTAAAAGATGAAGCAATTAAAGAGTTGAAGGCAGAGAATGAAAGGATAAAAGCTGAATTGACCAAAGTAAGTGAAAATAAAAAACAAATACTGCAGGACAGAAATCAGTTGTAGAAAAAACTCAACAAGCTAAAGGAGAAAATCATCGGGAAAGGCCCTCTCCAGGGGGTAAAACATATCATTTGGGATACCTTGTCTATAGAGATTACGAAGTTCCGGTACTATCTAAATTTTATTGATGATCTGAATATACTGATAAATTTGGCCCACCAGAGATTAAAGCTGGTAAATGAACACATGGAGAAAAGACCTCTTGTTACAGCCCAGAACACACTGAATTTTCTAAATTCACTGACCTATCAAAAAATGCATGATATGGGGATAAAAGATAGAATATCAATAGTGCTGTGGGCAAAGAGGTTCATCCACAAGCATCACTTAATGAAGACAGTCCGAGACAGATCAGAAGAATTGCTTTTGCAGGTTAATAATTTTAAACAGAATTTTAAGGAGCTGTTCGAGGATGGATTTCCTTCATTCTGGGATGAGGAGGGACGAATGTTCTCATAGGAAGACTATCATAACTTTCTTGTTCAGAGCTGCATGGACCACTCCAAATTTAACAATTTGGAGAAAATATTAATAGGGAAAACTATTGTAGATATGTTAACAGAGGATTTCCAGATTTTCCAAAAATTCATGCTTGTCAGAAAGGGGTTACCCAAGGTATCATACGAGGCCTACATGGAGCTCGAAGTATCAATTCGGGAAATGATGGAGTGTGATACCCCAAGCGCAGAATAGTGTAAATCCGTAGAGCGGTTTGGAAAGACAAAGTACATTCTTCATTCCTAGAAACAAGCGGCATACACCAAGGAGATGACTGAGCAAGGACGTGGAGCTGACTGAGCGAGGACCTATCATCAAGATGATTTTTACTTTATGATCTATTAGGATTGGAGTTGTAATTCATTCCTAGAAGTTAGGGATTCAGTTACAAAACTCTAAATTAAGCCTATCATTCAGTTATTGATCTTCTTGGAAGACCTACTATTTTATGTATATATTTGCATATTTTTATGAGATGGGGGTTGGAACCCATCGTGTTGTGGAATAATTTTGGAGAACATATCTATTTTTGAATAACAAAGTGACTGTATGAAGGTTTATCGAATATTTATGTATCATTGATATGACAGTCTATGCTTCTTTCTTTATGTGATTGTATTTCCCCAGTGTAACACTTCATTTTGTTTCTTCTTTGTATCTGAAATACAGCGTTGGGTGATTAGAATTCATATGTTTATGCTCTAGTCATCATTTCAGATATTTTATACACTTTTTCTGCTAAAGTTGGTACATAATTCATCTTTGATGCTCTATGTTAATGGACTGTTTCCTCGCCTCTTTTGTTTCACCCGAATTAAATCGAACGACTATGATGATGTGATTATCTTGCCTTTGATGAATTTCGTGCATATATCTTTGTGATATATTTATATGAATGTGACTCCATTCCCAATGGTTATGTGATTGTTTCAGCCATACAAACAAATCTTTAAATGTTATTTTATATCTGGTCCTGTTAAATCTTTAATTGAGAGATCCCTCTCTGGAAGAAAATACCAGTTTCTTTCTAAAGTGGTTTTGCTGTTACCTTGGAGTTTACCTTTTACAACCTAGGTACATTCTGAGTGCTAACAAACTGGCACCGTTTCCGGGGACACGAATGAGCATATCTGCCCTGGGAGAACGACAAAGTTGAAGAAAGATTTCTGTGGGAAAACAAGAATTTTGGAAAGTAAAGAAGGTTGTATATTTGCCCTGGCGACTTCATTGTGAAGTTTTTCAGAACTTAAAGAAGACATTCTTGCTTCGAGAAGACACACGCGAGGTAACTTTGATACCGAAATCTTGAAAAGTTTTGAAGATCCAGAAAAGTTGTTTAAGAGAAAAAATAAAGAAAAGCTAGATTTTCCTTTGTTCGGACCATCATCATCACAAGGTCCCCATATTAATCCAGAATGGGAAGTTGATACTGCAAAAAACCTGTTGAGGACTAAATCTGAATCTGACCTTAAAAATACTGAGTTTAATCCTCGTAGGTTAGAGTCTTATCTGTTAGATTCACTATGGAGGGACTTGCAACAAACCACTAAAGTTGAAACATCCACCTCTCAAAGTACTCAAATTTCTTCACTTCCTGTGAATTCACCCAGACCAATGGCCTCCAGATTTGCTCCCTTGCGTCTGCCTGCTGTATTACATGACCTTCCTCTGAACTATTCCTGGAGAATTTCCTTGTTTGATGGAGAGGGTGATATAACTGCAAAACAACATGTTGCCAAATTTGAGGATTTTATTGACTTAGAAGAAGTTGATTATCCTGATGTTAAAATGCGGTTATTTGCCCAAATTTTGTCAGGAGAAGCAAAGAAATGGTTCAAAGATTTTCCCAATGGGTCCATATTGAATTTTCAGGCTTTCCAAACTACTTTCCTGGATAGGTGGGATGATAAACAGAATCCTCTACAGCTTTTATCTCAGTATAACAGTCTTAAAAAAGGGAGTTTCGAGTCTGTTCATGAATTCTCAAGTAGATTCATGAGGGCTTACAACTCTATTCCAGAAGATATAAAACCTTCTCCTGCAGCTGCCAAACTACATTATGCTGGGGCTTTTGATAATGATTTTGCATTCTCATTGCGGGAGAGGAAATCGGAAACTCTTGCTGCCATGTTTACTGATGCCCTAGAAGTGGAAGCTAACATGATGGCGAGTGGAAAAATGAAGCATAGGGATTTGGATAGGAGGAGAAAAGAAGAAAATTTGCCTTCTACTTCATCCTCTTCTGCTGATGCTAAGTTCGAAATGATGTTGAAAACCATGGAAAAGTTGATGGATAAATTAACTATGGATACTAGGCCTTTCAACAGAGAGCAAGGGGAGCCCCAAATCAAGAATCCAAATTTCAGAAGACCAAATCCCCCTGTTCCTCCCCAAAATAGACAAAGAGACCAGAGAAATCCAAGGAACCAAGAAGAACAGCCCATTTGTCCCCCTTTCCCTGAAAATTATGTTGCTGATGAAGAAGATCCCCCTGAAAATGAGATTCACCTGTTTGGAGAGAAGGATACAGAGATATATCTTACTGAAGAGGAACATAACTTGTTTGAACAGGAGGATGGAAATGAAGGAATTGAAAAGGAGAACGAGTTGTATCAAAGAGGATATTTACATGCTATGGATGATGTGCAGAGGAAAATCAGGTTGAGGAACAGGGATGTCCTCATAAATAAAGGGAAGGAAAATCCAAATCAGCCTTCCTCTAGTTCTTTGAATGTAGATAAGGGAAAAGAACCACAAAAAGAGCCTTTTGTAAGCAAAGAAGTTGAAAATGATGTACAAAGGTATAAAATAATAAAGAAGGCGACTCCGGTTGATGTGGAAAAGATTGGTGCTAGTTTTAATTTACAGAATGAGCTTTCAAAGCTAAAAATCTCCATTCCGTTCAATGAATTGTTGAGAAACACTGAATACAGGGATACCATCACGAAAATGGTCAGGAATCAAGGTGAATGGCAGTTGACATTTTGGAACTGAATGATGACAGTCCAGCAATTTCATTTGGACCAAAAGTTGAAAATATGGAAGGTGAAGAGGTTCCTCCTTTCTATTTGAGCCTAAATGTGCATGACAAAGTGGTCCATAATGCTATGTTGGATTCTGGGGCATCACACAATCTAATGCCCAAAGGGGTGGTGGAAAGCTTGGGATTAGAGGTAACAAGACCTTATAAATATCTATATTCCTTTGATTCTAAAAGAGTAAAATGCCTTGGGTTAATTAAAGACATGGTGGTAACCCTAAATAAATTGCCTTCTAAAACTATAGTTATGGATGTGGTGGTAGCAGATATCCCACCAAAGTTCGGGGTCCTGTTGTCAAGATCCTGTACTTCCAAATTGAAAGGCATTTTGTAGATGGATATGTCGTATGCCACGATTCCTGTTCGAGATGGGAACAAAAGATTATATAGTGAGAAGAGAACTCCATATGTAGTAAGCAGTCAGGACAAACCTGAAGTTCATCATATTTATGCTGTTGATACTGATTTGGGGTCCTCCATTTTCTTTAATGATGTTGTTCCACACGATGTAGGAGAGGCTTTGCAATCTGAGGAGAACAAAGGAAAGGAAAGGACAGAGCAAGATGCTTTGGAAGCAAAGCAAAAGAGAGAAGGGCAGTGGATTATGTATTTTGATGGATCTGTTGCAAAAACTAGTGCTGGAGCTGGTGTGTACATAATTTATCCTATTCATGATTTCAAAGCTTTGTCATATAAATTGATGTTTGAATGTACAAATAATGTGGCCGAATACGAATCTTTTCTACTCGGATTGCACGCGTTGAAGGACTTGGGAGCTCAAAAAATAAGGGTCTTAGGAGATTCAGAATTGGTAATAAATCAGGTAAATTATAGCTATCAAACCAGGCATCCAAATATGAGGGCTTACAGAAATGAAGTATGGGATATGTTGGGAAACTTTTTCATGGAGCATACAGTCCAGGTAGTTCCCAGGCTTTCCAATTTGGTAGATGATTCTTTGGCCGTGGCTGCTGGAAAATTTGATACTCCTATGGCTGGTCAGAAGGAATACCAGGTTGAAATGGTGAATAGACCATCTATTCCTGATAATTCCAAATATTGGCAGGTTTTTGAAAATGACATGCAGATTAGAATATTTTTAGAATTATCAGGGGAATTAGTGAATACTCATTTTGACACTGAAAATGATAATGATGAAACCCTCGAGGATGATGAAGAAAATGAAATAGAAGAAGAAGATGGTAAAAAGATAAGGAAAACCCTGGGAGGTAAGGATATTATCCAGTTGAAAAATAATTTCATACCAAGAGGCCTAATCCCTTTAGAAAATATTTTTTGATCAAAATGATGTTTCCAAGAATCCCAAAGTAAAACATGTTGGAGATGCTGTAGAGGATAAGAATATTGGTACTGAAGAAAATCCTAAATTCATAAAATTGTCCAAAAAGCTTCCTGAAAGGGAGAAAGAAGAGTATGTGAAGCTAATGAAGAAGTATACAGATGTGTTTGCTTGGAGTTATGAATACCTTAAAGAATATGATACATCTATCATACAGCACACTATTCCTATAAAGCCTGGGGAAAAACCTTTCAAACAGAAACTCAGGAGGATAAACCCCAAATTGCTCCCTGTCATTCAGAAGGAAATAAAGAAGTTGTTTGATGCTAAGATCATTGTCACACTCAGGTTTTCTAAATGGGTTGCAAACCTGGTACCTGTCAGAAAGAAGAATGGAGAGATAAGACTATGTATAGACTTCCGCAATTTGAATAAGGTCTCTATGAAAGATAATTATCCTCTACCAAAAATGGATCATATACTACAGTAGGTGGTAGGAGCTGAGAGGATTTCGATGTTGGATGGTTTCTCTGGTTATAATCAAATCAAGGTACTACCTGAAGACCAAGAGAATACTGCTTTCACCACACCTTGGGGCACTTTCATGTATGCAAAAATGCCTTTCGGTCTGATGAATGCAGGAGCTACTTTCCAGAGAGCTATGGACATTGCCTTTGCGGGAGAAATTGGGATTTCTATGGTAATTTCTATGGATGATATCACAGTCTATTCAAAGTCTGACAGAGAACATCTGCATCATCTGGAGAAGGTTTGTAGAAATTCAGGCCTGCAGTAGATTAATTTCACTCACAGCAATTAACAATTGATCATGCAAATTATCAACAATGGAGACTGAATATGGAGCTGTAACACAAAATTATATTAACTGAGTGTACAATAGCCAACCCTATAATAACATAGGCTGCTGAATATATAGAATACATGAGCAAATCGAATGCATAAGGAAGCATCCAAATCTAGCATAAAGCAGGCTTACCCAAAATAGGCAAATCCCCCATAGGTGTAAAAAGCGGATCCCAAATCTATCAAGGACCCCACGAATTAGCAAGGGTGCATGGGCAAGCTAAAGAGTGGTCAAATGGCAGCTCATACATACTTTTTCATGGAGGAAAGAGTGGAGGATGAAAGGGGAATAAAACAGGTTCACCTCACCTAGTCTAGCTTTCCTTATGTGCTTTAAAAACTGGAA
>LPNX010236896.1:368646-401208 GCA_001517045.1 Pseudotsuga menziesii
AGATTTGATTCCAAGGACTTTCCAAAGCACTCCATGAGTCAATAATGGCAAGTTTGACCTCTACGGATAGGCAATTGACAACTTGCACATGGTGGGACTCATGGACTAGGCAAATAAGACAAAATAAATGAAATAATGTCTAAGTGGGTAAATACTATGGGTTGATTATTCTAACAAGGTTTTCATGAAGTGTAGAAAATACGGTATATCTTTGAATCCGAAGAAATCTGATTTTGCATTAGAAGAAGGAAAACTCCCGGGGCATATAATTTCTAAAGATGGCATCAAGATCGATCCTGAATGGGTAAGTGCGATTCTGAAGGTTGGAGAGCCTAGAAGCAAAAAAGAGATACAATCATTCCTGGGACAGGTAAATTTCTTGAGAAGGTTTGTACCCAGCTTTGCTGAGATTCTGATGAATATTACAAATATGTTAAAAAAGGGTCATGAAATAAAATGGAGTACAGAAGCTAGGGAATCTTTCTGGGAAATCAAGAAAGCAATTTCGGAGGCTCCTGTGTTGGAAAGTCCAGACTTTACCAAAGACTTTTTAGTATTCTCATATGCCTCGGAACATACCATAGCAGGAGTATTATTGCAGAAAAATGATGAAAATCTAGAACAGCCCATAGCTTTTTTCAGTAAAATGCTACGGGACGGAGAGTTGAAATATGACATCATGGAAAAGCAGGCATATGCTTTAGTTAAAGCATTAAAAGATTTCAGGATATATGTTTTACATTCACATATAATTGTGCATGTTTCGACTGCTGCGGTAAAAGCAATTTTGACGCAACCAGATCCAGAAGGCAGGAGGGCAAGATGGATTGCTACATTACTTGAGTATGACATAGAAATAAAACCCATGAAGCTGGTTAAAGGACAAGGTTTGGAAAAAATGATGACAAATTCAAATTGTGAATCTTTGCAAATCAATTTTTTGTCTCACCAGTCTAATCAGTTGGATACAGAGATAGAAGTAATGGTTGATTTTGTGGCATCACCATGGTATTCTGATATTGTATATGTCCTCCGAAATTTGCAAGCACCAGAGGGATTAAGTAGATCAAGAGCAAGAGCTGTAAAGCTAAAA
The DNA here is from genome assembly GCA_001517045.1 of Pseudotsuga menziesii. Taxonomy (NCBI): domain Eukaryota; kingdom Viridiplantae; phylum Streptophyta; class Pinopsida; order Pinales; family Pinaceae; genus Pseudotsuga; species Pseudotsuga menziesii. Next base: position 369,740 of record LPNX010236896.1, read on the forward strand.
TCTGCTAAATTTTGTATCATAAATAAATATCTCTATTGGAAAGATCCTGGAGGAGTGTTGCTGAATTGTATTTTGGAGGATGAAGCTCAGCAAATTACTAAAGAATTTCATCGAGGAGATTGTGGAGGGCATCATTCTTGGAAGGTGACTGCGAACAAAATCCTAAGAGCAGGTTATTATTGGCCTACACTATTTTCAGATGTCTATAAAGAAATTAGTAAATGTCATCAATGCCAAATTTTTTATGGTAAGAGAAAGGTATTACCTCTCCCTTTGAATCCAATCACAGTTGAAGCTCCGTTCCAGCAGTGGGGATTGGATTTTATTGGTGAAATAAATCCCAATTCATCAGGTCAGCACAAGTGGATTTTGACGGCTACAGACTATTTTACTAAATGGATAGAAGCAATTCCTACCAGGAGAGCTACGGAAAATGTGATCATGGATTTTCTTGAAGAAAACATATTGGCTCGATTCGGATGCCCAAAAAGGATAGTAATAGATAATGCGGCTGCTTTCAAATCCAAGAAAATGATCAATTTTTGTCATAAGTATCACATAAGTCTCAATCATTCAACTGCTTATTATCCCCAGGGAAATGGGTTAGCTGAATCTTAAAATAAGAGCTTAGTAAGGATCATCAAGAAGCTGTTGGAGGATAATAAGAGGTCCTAGCACACCAAACTAAAATATGCTCTATGGGCTGACAGAATTAGTACTAAAAGGGCGATTGGCATGTCTCCTTTCCAAATGGTGTATGGGGCTAAAGTGGTTTTTCCGGCATCACTAGGGGTACCAGTCATGAGATATTTCCAAGATCATCAAGAAGAACCAAATCACATACAACGAAGGATAAATCAGATCATTGAACTGGAGGAATGAAGAAACAAGGCTTATGAGAAAGTGCAGTCACATCAGGAGAAAATGAAAAATACTTTTGACAGAAGAGTCAAGGAAGAGCAGTTTCAAATTGGGGACCTGGTTTTAAAGTGGGATGCTCCTAATGAAGACAAGCATGGAAAATTTTATCCTATGTGGGTAGGACCTTATGTTGTTGCTGGATACAGAGGGAAAAATCCATTTTTGCTGGAATATACAAATGGGGTTCTTTTGGAAAGCAACCCTGTAAATGGATGATATCTGAAGCACTACCTATCCTGAGGGAGAAGGTAAAATGTGTACCATAGACTGTACATATTTATTTTCCTTCACAAGTCAATATGAATGGTAAGCCGAGTGTTTTTGAAGCTCGCAGTGAAAGCCCTAAGATTCAGGAGGCATACCATGCCTTTTCTAAAAAATACATAAAAATGATATATCTACAAAAAGAAAAAGATGAGTTTCCTACAAGTTATTATGAAAAATCAAAAGAAGGCACCTGGTCTACGAGTCCTTTGATACCTCACAGGGAGGGTATCATCCCCAGTTGGAGCCAGTTGTTAACACAGTTATTTAGCTGGAGGATGAAAAAACCATAATGAAGGAGAAATAATAAGTTGTTTGTCGAACCATGGTTAAAATATATATTCTAAGAGCATGATGATAGGTAAAAAATCGATCATGATATCAAAGATCTAATGGTGCGGAATCAAAAGTCGAAAATCAATGGCCTAATACTATGTCTGCTGTCTAAAAGTGCGAGGAAGATAAAGTATGTCCAGGTGTTTAATAAGGTACATAGATCAATGGTTTTCAATCTTGTTCGAGAAGATGCACGGTCTATAGTTAATCCTCCTTGTGAAGTCGCATGTTGATTAAGGAAATAGAGCCCGGCGGAATCGAATGCATACCACTCGATCCAACGGTGGAGAGATGAAGGCATATCACATCGATGATCGGGGGTAATTCCGGAGCCAAAACTTGCACGACAGATATATCCAAAGCGCCCGGCGGAATTAGTTATGTGGCGATTAATCTGACGGTAGAGAATTAAAGGTGAAGTAGATCAACAGCGGTGGACAATTCTGGGACATAAACTTGTGTGATGATTAAAATAGCGGAGCCCAGTGGAATTTGGTAGGTGTTACCCAATCTGACGGCTGACAAATAAGGGTCAATCACATCGACGGCTGTGATCGATTCTGGAGCGTCAAGTTGCGCGAAGGTTAATAGCGGGAAGCTCAGCGGAATCGAGTATTCCTTTCTAGATCTAATGGTGGAGAGATAAGGTCGATTTCATCGACGGCTGGGGATGACTCCGGGGTGGAGACTTGCGCATTGTTTACTACCAAGGCGCCCGGCAGAATGAGGTATGTGGCACGTGATCCAAGGGTTGTAAATTAAAGAGGAAACAAATCAATGGTCTTGAATGAATCCAGAGAATGGAAGTGCGCGGTACATAGAAATAGATCGTGGTCGCAGAATATAAACCATCGGTCCACGTGGCTGAATGTGATAGACTCCGAAGACGAAAGTGGTTATGGAAAACCGCTTGAAGCATATTCCGGAGTGGGTCCTATAAAAGAAAGGTTGACTTCTCTCGTGGTTATTTTATCCGCTCGGGAAGGGTGAAAAGGACTGGCCGATTCGTCAGCTTCCATTTGTCAATTTTGGAAATGCTTCAAGCACTCGCCTCTACAGTCAATCAGGTAAGGCTTAAACCCTGTAGTTCCCCCGTCTGAACTACCATTTTAAATTAAGTAATGGACCAGGGGAAAGAAATTCAAGTGTCTGGTCAGGTTGTAGATGACAGGGAAGAGTTTTTAGTGGACAGAGATAGGAGCGTGTGCGACCCATTCCTATCCATAGGGAGCATGTCTGTCAATAAGGAGAAATTGTGATATTATAACTCACAGGGGAATGATGTATTAAATGTCTGTAAATTTTTCCTGTATTACTTCACTCTCGAGCAAACCCTCCACTTCCTGAAATTTGCAGAGTGGTGTGCTGTAAACTACTCTCCCTCCCAAAGAATAATTGTGAGTCGGTCTGCGTCCAGAATACTTTGTAAAATTGATGCCACAGTCATCAGAGAAAATATCAATTTGCCTGAAAATTACCCTGTTAATCGTGAGTCGATAAATGAGTCGGTCCTTGCTGATTTTTACAAGAATTGTGAAACTGAGAATCGCTTTCATTTCCTGTCTAATATTCTAAAAGAAGGTCAATCCCTTGATGGTTTTTTCCTACCCTATCCTGTGCACATTTTCAAAAATGAAGTCCACTTGATAGTATCTCTGGTTTGTCAAGTATGGGGTCTAGTTGATGATTGTCGTGTAGGAGATGTCATCCTTGGTTTTTTATTAAGAATAACTTCCTTGAGCCCTGAATCCCAGTCAATTCTTGTGTTTAATTTTGATGAGTATCTCGCTGAAGCAATCCATCTTTAGTTAACTGAGTTTCCAAAAGTTCGGTTCTTTAGGTTTCAGACCTACTTGCTCAACATTTTGTTATGCTCCAATGTCACTGAGTTGAAATTTTTAAGTACTCTATGATCTTCTGATTTTCCCAAGAAAATCAACATGTTCGAATTTGCTAATTCGATCATGTCGGAAATGTACAAAATGTTGTTTGATGAGGATTTGCCCCGTGTTCTGGATGAGATGAAATGTTTAATGCAGTCTTCACCCAAAGATCGGGTTGGAGACTAGTTTCTGTACAAGGATTACACTGTGTTAAGAATATATGGGTTTACCGGTCAGCCTTACAGGTTACCTGCCTTTTTAACCCCGAGGATTTTCGCACTTGAATTTATGAGGCAGAGGTTGCTGTCTGAAGAAGAGCATTTTGGTGCTTTCAAAAAGTATTCAAACATTAAATTTCCACTTAAAGTCGGCTCTTTCATTTTTAAAAGTAAAGGCGCCTTGGTATTCATAGAGAAATTGCTGGAGAATATGGATTTCCAGAAGGAATCAAAAGTGAATTATGATCCACATCATGTTATATCCCTAAGGAAACAAGCCAACAAGAATAATCCATTTGAGCACCAGTCTATTGAGAATTTGGCTGAAACAGCCAATCTGTTACAGCTCAAGGAAGATCCACATACTGCACCAATTACAGTATCAGAAAATACTAACATTATAATTAAGAGAAGTCTCTCTAAGATTGAGAATATGGAATTGGACGAAGATGGATCCCACAAAAAAGCAAAGCTTCTTGAAGGTGGTGAAATTGTAAATGATGAAATTTCTGATAGTTTTAAAAAGGCTGCCCTATTTCCAATGAAAGCTGTGCAAGTAAGTCAGTTATCCTTTAAAAATGTGGAGGGTGGTATAGACGGTTCAGAATTAAACCCAGTATTTAAGTCAAAGGAAGAATTCAAATCCAGCTATATGGAGAAGAGAAAACAGTCTCTAGAGGAGATGAGAAATTTTCTCCCGCGAGTGAGAAGTTTGTACAGTTCAAAAACTTCTCTAGTTTCTGCCAGAGATGGTGAGAGAAATACATTTAAGATGGCTGTGGTAAATGACAAGAAGATGTCTGAAATGGAGATCCGGCTGGACAAAATCAGTACTCCGGATAAGATACAACTTCACAAACAAACCAGTGATATCATTTACTCAGACTTATTACAAGATATGGTAAGGATTAATAAGTTGCAGGTTTTGATAGATAAATTAGAAATTCAATTGAATCATGAAAGAGTTGAGAATAAAGCCAATGTTATTCAGATCAAGAAGCTACAGACAGATATTGTCAGTTCTGACAATACCCAGGCAGTTATAAGGATGTTAGAAGAAAAAGACAATGCACTCCAGGTCCTAAAGAAAAAGATGAAGATCCCAGGTGTTGAACATGTTCAATCCTCTGAGTTATTGGCTCTCCAAGAAGAAAAGATAAGGTCCATCAAGAGATGATGGAGTACAAAGGAAGAGCTGGGGAGCTACAGGAAGAAAAAGACAGGTGGGAGGCTGAACGAAGCGAACTATTGTCTCAAATTTCCTTAATGAAAAAAGATCAAAATGACGAGAAGGAAATTATGGAGGAGTTAATGAGTCAGACCCCCACCGGTGAAGATTTGTCCATCGTGAATATTGAAAAGCCACTGGATGATTTCTCTGCGGATGATTTATTGGTTCCTATGTCCCAAGTAATCTTAAAAGATGAAGCAATTAAAGAATTGAAGGCAGAGAATGAAAGGATAAATGCTGAATTGACCAAAGTAAGTGAAAGTAAAAAACAAATACTGTAGGACAGAAATCAGTTGCAGAAAAAACTCAATGAGCTAAAGGAGAAAATAATCGGGAAAGGCCCTCTCCAGGGGGAAAAACATATCATTTGGGATACCTTGTCTATAGAGATTACCAAGTTCCGGTACTATCTAAATTTTATTGATGATCTAAATATACTGATAAATTTAGCCCACCAGAGATTAAAGCTGGTAAATGAACACATGGAGAAAAGACCTCTTGTTACAGCCCAGAACACACTGAATTTTCTAAATTCACTGACCTATCAAAAATTGCACGATATGGGAATAAAAGATAGAATTTCAATAGTGCTATGGGAAAAGAGGTTCATCCACAAGCATCACTTAATGAAGACAGTCCAAGACAGATCAGAAGAATTGCTTTTGCAGGTTAATAATTTTAAACAGAATTTTAAGGAGTTGTTCGAGGATGGATTGCCTTCATTCTGGGATGAGGAGGGACGGATGTTCTCACAAGAAGACTATCATAACTTTCTTGTTCAAAGCCGCATGGACCACTCCAAATTTAACGATTTGGAGAAAAGCTTAACAGGGAAAACTATTGTACATATGTTAACAGAGGATTTCCAGATTTTCCAAAAATTCCTGCTTGTCAGAAAGGGGTTACCCAAGGTATCATATGAGGCCTACATGGATCTCTAAGTATCAATTCAGGAAATGATGGAGTGTGATACCCCAAGCGCAGAACAGTGGAAAGCCGTGGAGTGGTTTGGAAATACAAAGTGCATTCGAGTCATTCCTAGAAACAAGCGGCATACACCAAGGAGCTGACTGAGCAAGGACGTGGAGCAGACTGGGCGAGGACCTATCATCAAGATTATTTTTACTTTATGATCTATTAGGATTGGAGTTGTAATTCATTCTTAGAAGTTAGGGATTCAGTTACAAAACTCTAAATTAAGCCGATCATTCGGTTATTGATCTTCTTGGAAGACCTATTATTTTATGTATATATTTGCATCTTTTTATGAGATGGGGGTTGGAACCCATCGTGTTGTGGAATAATTTTGGAGAACATATCTATTTTTGAATAACAAAGTGAATGCATGAAGGTTTATAAGAGATTCCTGTATCATTGATATGACAGTCCGTTCTTCTTTCTTTATGTGATTGTATTTCCCCAGTGTAACACTTCATTTTGTTTCTTCTTCTTATCTGAAATATAGCGTTGGGTGATTAGAATTCATATGTTTATGCTCTAGTCATCATTTCAGATATTTTATACACTTTTTCTACTAAAGTTGGTACAGAATTCATCTTTGATGCTCTGTGTTAATGGACTGTTTCCTCGCCTCTTCTGTTTCACCCGGATTAAATCGAACGACTGTGATGATGTGATTATCTTGCCTTTGATGAATTTCATGCATATATCTTTGTGATATCTTTATATGAATGTGACTCCATGCCCAATGGTTATGTGATTATTTCAGCCATACAAACAAATCTTTAAATGTTATTTTATATCTGGTCCTGTTAAATCTTTAATTGAGAGATCCCTCTCTGGAAGAAAATACCAGTTTCTTTCTAAAGTGGTTTTGCTGTTACCTTGGAGTTTACCTTTTACAACCTGGGTACATTCTGAGTGCTAACACAACTATAGTGTGTCTGAGGACTCTAGGAATTCTCACCATACTTTTCTTCATCTTGAGTTATCTCTTGTACCCAAGGTCTTCATCTTTTGAGGTGGATCTATAGCTCTCTGAAGCTCTTTCTTCTGTCATGGTGTCTCTAACCCTGGGAGCTTTAGATTCATGTTTATTGGAGTGAATCTTGAATTGTCATCACTTTTTCTTTAGAACAAATCTCATCCTTCTTTTCTTGTAGGTGGTTGTACAGGACCTTTCCTACAAGTCAAATGCACCAATTGCATGGTTAGAACCGTTTTATAGAACATATACATAACGAAAAATTATTATGCATCATGCAATTGTTTAGCCAATACAAAATTCATCCATATCTCACAGAAAATTTCTAGATTCCTTCCATCTCTACCATGACATCATTTAGATAGTGCACAAATCCAATATGTCAGCAAGGAGATTTCATTCTAGACAAGTAGCAATGGATAGTTGTATAGCACTATGGGCTACTTACCCATCACATGCATATCAGTAGTATGATATCATTAATGTAAACATTCTATCATGCATAATACACAACATATACAGGAAATACAATTCAAATACTTATCTTTGTTTGTTTATCGTCATCTCCTTGTTGATCAGCAACTTCTTCATTGACCAGTGAGATTGCTTCAATCTCATGCTTGCTTGAAAGCTTTTTAGAATGATGCTTCTGGTAGAAATAGGGTTTGACAGAGAAACCCTAATTTTTCAACTGAGGTATCTTTGATATCTAATTGGATAGAAATATGCACCTCCTCAATGCGAGCTGAGCAATATACTTATTTTCCCAAAACTGTGATCGGAACTACAAAATATCTGATGCCCAAGTTTTCTTCAGTTTCTTTTACAGAATGGATGATATTGTTTCTGTGATATCTCCACAAGTACTACTCCTCTATTTCTGAAACTTTTTACTGAGGTATCCACGCATGTCCTCTTTCCAAAACCACAGGGCCTTATGCGCATTTTCGCAAGGTAAATTATTTCAGGACTGTTCAGAAGATCGAATTGTACAGAATTCCATGTGTCATTGGTGCATCTTCTGGGTCTGAAATATTTACCACAGAAAGCAAATTCTATGAACTTTCTGGAACATCTTGATAAATTTCATTTGGACCTTCGTATCCCAAGTTATAGCAATTCTCCCTAGGTCACTTGTTTAAGGTTGAATTCTTGGAGAGGCTGGAACCCTATCTTGGGGGAGTCATATCTCCTAGAATATAGCAAATATGAGGTAGAAAATTGTACACAGTGTACATAAGGAATCTATCTTTGGCCTATGAAATTTTCAGCTCCTGATCCTTCTCCAATATCGAGATATAGAAAATATACCAAAACTACTAAATTCAGACTTCTAGGGTTTTCTAGTTCGGGGTCAAATTAGGGTTTGACTTTCCTGGAGTTTTACCCAACCAAAAATTTCAACCTTGGTATCTAAATTTATTTTTTGAGGAGGATAGAAATTCTATGCTAGGCTCACTCAAAAATTCCACTTCTGTGAAAATCCCTAAATGCTGCTGCAGTGGTAGGTCAAGAACTGAAAATGTCCGAAATTAAATTCTACTTTGACAAAAAGATGTGCCCTTCAATGGAGAGTTATCCTAGCCTTATTTTTCTAATGATCTTTGGAGAGAGAACCAAAAAATAAGAAGCCCTATATTTAGTAGCTACACATTGTCTTCTTGTCGGAGAGGGAGAGAGTTATTTTTCACCTTGTGAAAGCTATCCTATTCAGGTTATTTCTAATACCATGTTAAAATTCCATATGCTAAGCTAGATTATCAACATTTAATTTCAATTTCATAACAAAAGCATATAGATAGGATCGCTGAAAGAAACATTATCACAAGAACAACATAGGTTTATCCTAGGAAATCCCTAATGGGAAAAACATAGCAAAAGCTTCCTCAATATAGATGCCCCAAAAGATAAAAGGTAAACCCCAAAAATGATCCTCCTCCTTCTCTAGCTGCAGCTCTCTCTCTCTCTCTTATGCACTACACAAGTGAGTGTTTGTGTTCAAATGAGAAGCACCTCACCTCTATTTATATTCTTTCATTCACTTGACATTTAACCCTGGCATGTAGGCTCGAGTAAACTTAACTCAGTTATGTAGGCTCGAGTAAACATAACTGGGTTAAATTAATATAATAATGTATTCCGGAGGGTACTAATAACCCAACTTACAATGGAGGGGACTTCCTCATGACTCTTAGTAATTCTCCCGATAGGAATCATTAGGGGTACAACAAAATACAAATGATTCTCCCAAATAGAAACTTTGGGGACCAATAAAATATATTTAGAATATTCTTCGAAGTTACAATAATTCAACAATTGTATCATCCCTAGACATTAGTCCAAGAGTGATCCATAGACCTTTGTATCCATGTTGTGAGAGGATTGTATCATCCCTGGAAATTAGTCCTAAATTGATCCGTAGACTTTTGTCTCTGAGAAGGTGATAGGATTGCATCGTCTTTGGACTTATGTCCTAAAGTGATAGGGAGAGATCATCCCGTAATTGAATCCGTAGACTTTTGTCTCTGAGAAGGTGATAGTATTGCATCATCCTTGGACTTATGTCCTAAAGTGATAAGGACTGATCATCCTGTAATTGAATCTACATAATTTTGTCTTCGAGAAGGTGATAGGAATGCATCGTCCTTGGAATTATGTCCTAAAGTGATAGGGATCGATCATCCCAAAATTGAATCCATAGACTTTTGTCTCCGAGAAGGTGATAGGATTGCATCTACCTTGTACTTATGTCCTAAAGTGATAGGGGCCGATCACCCCGTAATTGAATCTGTATACTTTTGTCTCTAAGAAGGTGCTAGGATTGTATCGTCCTTGAACTTATGTCCTAAAGTGATAGGGATTTATCATCCCGTAATTGGATCATGTGTGCTACAGGTTATGTTGATGTTGCTGCTGATGATGTTGTTAATCAAAAGATCAAGTACAGATGCAGACAATTATGATATCGATCGAGTGATCAAGTGCTGCAAACACTAGTGGAAAATGATATATTAGTAACCAAAAAAATGACCAAAATACGCATATCAATGACCACTTTTGGTTTAGCGATCGCTCGTGGCTAATTTACGGTCTTTTATTACGCGACCAAAATTGGTCATTTTTATTTTGGTCATTTATAGCTTGTCAGTTGGTCATTAAGTTGGTCATATATTTGGTCATTAATTTGGTCACATATTTGAATCAATGACCAAATATATGACCACATTTATGTGCACATGACAAAGTAGAATATGACCAAATTTCACCGCGTAATAAAAGACCGTAAATTAGCCACCAAAACTGGTTTTTGGTCATTTATATGTGAATTTTGGTCATTTTTTTGGTCATTTATATCTCATTGTTTGGTCACATATCTCTCAATTTTTGGTCATTTTATATGCGAATTTTGGTCATTAATGTCATTTATTGGTCACTAATTTAGTCATTTTTAGTCGTTTTATGCATGGTTATTATATTTTAGTAGTTTTACTGGTGTCCATTATTAATCAATATAAATTTTTAACATGATATTATGTTTAAATTAAAAAAAGAATCGTACATTATTTATCATCAGCTAATACACATGTGAATTATGCAATGCCACATTAATTAGTTAATTACAACACTTATAAATAATATAAAGTACAACCATATAAGTTTTAAACCACACAAATTATATTATATGAAATCTCAAGTATTACAATAAATATGAGTTTTCTCAAAAACTATCTCCATATAACTTTACATGAAAATCATCTAGCACATCGATGACTTTTCAAAATATTACAATGGCTAAACCATCCCACTTGTACTTGGCTGCTAATCCATACTTAGATCCTGCTGTAGCTTCAAAACCATACTTAGCATCTTGAAATCCTCAGCAACAGGCTCTTCATACTCAATGGCCCACTTTCTGAGCTTTCTATCTGCGCACATGCTTCTATATCTGCACTGCACATGCTTCTGAGCTTTCTGAGCTTTATATCTATGCAGGTGCTTTCGTACTGTATCAACCTCCCTCCTCATGTTGTTATAAAACTTGCGAGTAAGGTTATCTACAAAAAACACATGTTAACCAATAAATTTTGCTACTCGCTAAAAAGAGAAAACAAATAACTGAAAAATGTACATAGTAATTTCATGTAGTTATTTGGTGTACGAGAAATAAAAAACCATTGTGCAATGGTATATTTTAAGTACAAATAAGTGCAATGGTACAATTCAGTTTACTACATTAAATTACTATAAACATGCTTAATTATAATGATCAAATAATTGGAATTTCCAATGTAGGCGTTTGGACTACTAGAACTCACTAACTAGACATAAATTCGAGTGCACTACAACATAAAACATTCACAAATTCAACTAGCCACTTGACTATAGTTACAAAATCTTACATGTACCATTACAACACTAGAATGGATCATATTTTGAACCCCAACTGGAGCAATTGAATCCGGTTGTCCGTTAGTCGAATCCGACTATCATTGTAATAATGAATATGAATAATAATCATATATTAGATGATGGATAAAATGTATAATAAGTTCACCTTTTATATGGCTTGAGCCAACATAGTGAAGGTTTTCACCCTTTCATTAGTAACCTAATAGTCTAATTAATATTGTATTTTATATTTGTTACATTGCCACTCCCTTTAAGGAAGCTTTGTCCTCAAAGCTTAAGTATTTTCCTAGTGTCATTCTTCATTCTGACTCGGTGTCGGTATTAGAATCAGACGAGGTCTCTTGTGCAGAGACTTTCACTTCCTTTCCATTGATGATTTTTCACTGTATTGTCTCATTGTTCCTACATTTATGACCAGGGATCCAATCATCACCGCATCGACGACATATGTTTTTCTTCTTTTTCTTTTTATTATCAGAGTAACCGTTAGATGACTTTGATCTATTTTCCATTTCGTAGGCGTATGATTGAGTTTTGTCGCATTGATGGCTAGGAGACCAAGTATCTACACAGTACCTACATTGTGTCTCTTTTTCTTGTCGATAATGGCTATCACCTTTTGTTTTTATTCCTTCCAATTTTCATTCCGCGGCTTTTGCTTTACGTCTTGCTACATCTACGTTAGGTATGTCATGTAACTTTAACTCTTTTTGGAGGTGTGGTTTAAGACCTCCTAAATAGGTTTTGAGTCTTTTCTTGTCATAAAACCCAAATACTCGTGTCGATAAGGATTCCCATTGATGTGTGAATTCCTCAACGTTTCCGACTTGTTGTAGTCTGGTAAGTTTACTGAAAAATTCATCTTATTTGATTCCTTGAAACCTATTAAAAAAATCATTTTTGAACGAGTTCCGGGTGTAGGTAAAATTATCTCTCTTCCACCATAAGTACCAATTATATGCGTACCCTTCCATATGCATTGACGCATATTTCACCTTCTCCTCGTCAGATTGAATGTTGTAAATGTCAAAGTATTCTTCTTCTTTGTTTAGCCAAGCAACGCATTAGTCTTCACTCCCACTGTATTTCGACAACTCTATTTTTGCCTTAGGTGGGTACACTTTGTAAGAACGACATTGATTTCCTTTTGCTTTATGGTTTGATGGTGGCTTAGAACTACTAGACGATGAAAGTGACATATCTGAATTGCTTCGTTGTTGGCGGTGATTTTTAGTTTTTCTTTTCTCTACTATTTTACTTATAGCGTCTATTTTGCTGTTTAATCGTGCCTCCATATCTGGCAGTACTTGTGTTTCTATCTCTTACTTAAGCGCCGCATTGTTAATCTTTATTTCTTTTTGCAATTCTTCTTGATTCTTTGCAAGTGTTTCCTAGGTGGCAACATGAAATGAGGCATCTAGCATGTGTGGACCGCTGAATTGGCCCGATCTGGGTAATAGCCTTTGTAACATCCCGATTAATGTATTATGGTTCTGTGTCATGGTGCTTATGTTCTGTTTTAAGGTGTTTATGTTTTGCATTATGGTGCTCATTTTGTCATCCATGACTTTTTGTTTTTCATTCAGGATGTCAAGTTTGTCATCAAGCCTTCTTTCTAGTACCAAAAAAAGATCGTTTTTGAGTAATGTATTGTTATTTTGCATCTTTTCCTTCAAGCCTTCTTGGTTAGAGACAAGGGACTTGATGTCCTTCTCCATTTTTTCAATCTTCTCTTTTAGTTCCTCCATGGTCTTGGACCTTGTATGTGGAGGTGTGTATTTCCACGCTATTTTGGCTAATAATATATTAATTAATTATTATTATTATTATTATTATTATTATATGTTTTTTTTTATAAACTATATAATAATTTGTATATAGTTTTTTTTTAAATAAATATTGTAATAATAGTATTATTATTATATAATATTTAATTTTTATATAGTTTATAAAAAATAAATATTGAAAGAATAATTTTATTATTATATAATATTATTTAAAAATTGGTTTTGTTTTTTTTTCCTGTTGCAGGTCATGGAGGTAGATGGTAGTGAATGGTGTGGTGTGGGATGATGAAGGAATATTGGCACATGGGTGATTGGAAATGGAGGAGAGTGGATGTCTAGGCGAGCTGGGGATAGTGAATTGGACTATGGAGGCACGATGGATGGGAGGGGCCAACAAGATTGTGGGTGCTGGAAGGAAGAGCATGCAGGGGGAAACTTTGATGGTTGGACGCAGATGCAAAGTAGGGAGTGGGGTTGGTGGGAAGGAATTGTTTGTCGGTTGTGGAAGGTGGCGTGAAGGTGCAGGCGGGTGGGAGGTTGGAGGGGAGAGAAAAAGGGAAGGGAAAGGGAGGTGCGCAGAAGGGGGAAATGATAGGGAAGGAGAGGGCGTAGCATAGAGGAGGAGTGTGCTAGGGTTTGTAGGCTGCAATGATGGAGAGCAGGACATGGAAGGAGTAGTATAGGCATAGGGAGGAGAATGGTGGAGAGGAGGATGGATAGATGAAGCAGAAGGGACGTGCGTGAGGTGAAGGGAGATGGAAGATATGGAGCAACGTGAGCGGGGAAGGTGGAGGGCGGAGTAAGTGGAGAGAGGAGTTAGCGTGGAGAGTGGAGGCAGTGTGGAGTAAGAAAGGGAGGGAGTGCTATGTTAGAGGAGGGAGAAGATGTGCAAGTGGTTTAAATGGAGTAGGGATGTATGAGAGATGTGAGCGGAAGGGTGACATGAGATGAGCTAAAACTGAGCTCAAGTGGGAGAAGCCGAATCTGAGCTTAGTGTTGAGGAGCTGAATCCGAGCTCAAGTCAAAGGAGCCGAATCCAAGCTCTGATACCAAATGGAGCAACCAAATCCGGTTGTCCATTAGTCGAATCCGACTATCATTATAATAATGAATATAAATAATAATAATATATTGGATGATGGATAAAATGTACAATAAGCTCACCTTTTATATGGCTTAAGCCAACATAGTGAAGGGTTACACCCTTTCACTAGTAACCTAATAGTCTAATTAATATTGTATTTTATATTTGTTACACCAACCATGATAGGTAACAACCTTAGAACTTCCAGCTTCTTGGGAAAGCATATAAATCATGATCCTAGGCTCATTACATCTTTGGATGTTGAGAACACCATTTGTCAAAGGACGCTAAATATAATAATTTGCAATAGGGCATAACTTTGGTCCAACGAAACAAGTGACAAGAAACCTACACTTGGAAAAGAATAGAGGAATTATCTAATCAATAAATATGTAAATATATACACAAATACATACATGCATACCTCATTTACTTCAGAACCAAAATCCTAAACCCTTAGTTGTGTTGAAATATGTATGACAATTTTGTTTGCATAAGAGGTTTATTTTTTGGAGGGTACTACAACCTGTGGTATCCTCATTCACAATGATCAACAACCAAGGGAGTGATGTAGTATTTTTTCCCAAGAAGATCTATGTGATCAATGAACAAAAATCAATCTAAACAAACATAAACCAACCTACCTTCTAACAACAATGTACCTTCAAGAGAAGTGATGTCTTGATAACGAGACATTTTAAATGACTGGGTTGTTTCAATTTAAACTAGCAGCATATCCAAACTGTAATAACATGATAGAAAGAACTCACATATCCATTCAAGTTGTATCTTCACATTTATATTTGGTAGAACTGTTAAGTTAACCTCCTAATTTCAAGGCAAAATATCAACATTGGATAAAAAATCCACATTCTTAGGTCAAGGAAACAAAAGGAAATAGTTATTATACTTACAAGAAAGAAAAGGAATTTATAACCATATACTTCATCCAAAGGAGGTGCATCCTATAGGAAAGGAAATGTTCTAAACATATACTTACAATAGTTTCAAAAAAACGAGTTTATATCCATATATTTAATCCACTATTGAACTACATGTTTTTGAAAAAGTGGTAAAATGAAATGTTGTCAACCCATGGTTACCATATCTATGAGAAAAGTAATAAGTTTTCAATGAAGAAACGAAGCTATATTTTAAACATAACTCTTTAAAGACAAATAAAAGTATCTATACACAACATTGGAGCAATGGCTTTGAACATAAAGGATAACTCCTTAAACAAGAGTGTCCATACAAAATATATGTTGAAAAAAAAAAGTACCTATACACAATATTGGTTTTGAACATAAACTATAGCTCAAAGAAAAGTATCTATATACAAAATATATATTCAAACAAGTTTGAAATCCTATGTATACTCTTTACTGGCTTTGAAGATAAAAGAGAACTCAAACAAAAGTAATTATACAAGTATAACTACCAAGAAATGTAATAGCCTTTGTATACACTTCACCATTGTTCTTCATTAAATGTTTCAACTTTACTTGCTCATATTTTACACATGAACTCCTTTCTTTTGTCTTGGTTGTATATTTTATGTTTCTTTGCAAAAAACACCATAATTTACAATACTTAACAATTTTTTTTCCACAAAAATGAAACAAAAACCAACTAATATTTGAGAGACTATGAAAGTATGTTTTCTAGAAGGGAACTTACAGTAGTTATAGCTTCCAATGTTAAACCTGTATTCATACTGTAGCAGGGATTCTCCTTGCTACAGGGGCAGGAATGGATCCCTTCTATCTATAGGATAGAAGGGTAGGTTCCTGCGTGGATAAATGCTGTAAAAATGGACAGAAATGAAATGTAAAGAAAGCAAGGAATAGTAAGAAGAGAAATGATGGAGAAACCCTCTGCAAACAAAGGTTAGGGTTCCACTTCCAATAACCTACAAACAATAACTAAACTACAGCAAACCAAAATACCTACAAATGAAATCATGGGTTAGAAAGCAAAGAAACTACTAAGAAAATAAACAAGACAAGAAAAACACAGTTATACCTTCTCTTTGGGTGGAAATGGGCCACCATGCCCTAGCTTGTTGAAGCACCTCTCTTGGATGGGGGAGCTATGGCTCAATGGAGATGGAGGAGAGGGAGTGTGGGTGGCTTGAGAGATAAAGGGTCTCAAGGCATCCATGGGTAGCATAACAGTATGCAAGGGAGAAGTGTTTTGAGAGTGACCCCCCACCCTCCTTTTATAGCTTTTTCTTGGGGTTTTAGGGTTTTAAGCCCTTAGTCAGGGCTTTAGCCCCTTTTTTGGGCTTTTAGCCCCTTCTTCCCTAACTTTAGCTCTGTTTAGGGTTTTAACCCCTTTTTGAGGGCTTTAGCTCCTAGGAGAGTATTTTGGGCTCCTTTTTGGTGTTTTTAATCCCTTTTCTTCATCCTTAAGCTATTTTGAGGGTGTGAGGGTCTAATGGAGTGATATGAGGGTCGTGAGATGGTGTCCTTGGGTGGTGTAGGCCATGGAGAGATGAGTGGGGGATTTTTTGGGTTAACAGATTGCCCCCTGATGTGTGAGGGTAGGAGCTCAACATATGGCCGATGGACATCATAGGATTTGCTGCATAGAGGTGGTGCTTTTGGGGCTAGGGCATGGTGGCTTTTGGTTTTTGTATTAATATGGTTCCCATCAATGGGTGAGATACAAATAATGTGTGACATGTATATGGATGAGGAGGGCATCCCCATGCTCGTGAAAATGTCAAAAGAATAATTTGATCTATGCTCTAAAATACAAGAGCCGATCATATACAACTAATGTTACAATAATGGTTGCCTCAATGTGAGGCTGAATACAATGCTGATCTGGTACATTGGACCCATGGCATTCTCATGGAATTCTATATCTTCATGACTGACGGTCTACTGGATCTGGAATGGTACATAGCTGTATGGACTCGCTCATTGAGAGTCAGAGTCTTTATGGTACAAGTATGTTGCATCAATCATAAAGGTATATCGGAGCACTGATGGGGCTTCTGAACATTGTCTCCAACGCAACCTGAAAATCACAAGGGACATAACCTATTTAGGTCCCTCAAGTAGACTCACCGATGTGCTAGAGTCAAGTGATATCCAGGGTCTTTGACCAAATATTGTACGGACCAAACCCTGTATGAATCTCAATGGTGCGATGATGTAGTTGAAGTCGAGCACATGAGAAACAACCATCCCGAGAGGCACTAAGGACTCCTCTCAAGTGGTCCAAGGAACTCATCAATGATGCTAATGAAACCAAGGTACAGGGACCTTTGGGTCTATCCTATGGAATATGTGTGTTGGCATCGACAGAGGGAGACCTGCCCCTAGTCAAGGAAATGATGTTTCCTTGACCAGGAGTGCAAGGGAGATAACCGAAAGGTGTGAAGCAATCTGCGGACTGACTCACTGAATGGGGAGGGGGGGGGAGGGAAATATTTGAACAGGGGTAGGGGGAGTGTGGTGGACTCAAAATTTCTTTGTTCAGAGTATGACGGTAGGGCGGACTAGGCAGCAAATGAAATTAATTCATGGGAATGGGATCATAGTTGTAATACCGGGAATGTCACTGCAGATGGGAAATAATTGGAGGAGGTAGACACTTCTGATATTGATGGGATCCAAGGAAGACACATTGTAGAGTGAACAAAGATGACCCAATGTGGGAAAGATGCCAAACTATTTTCTGTGGGGTGGTGTCCAGGGACACCGTTTGGTACGATCTTGTGGATTTTTGGCAAGCCCGAGAAGGTAAATGCTTGATGGTGCTTTCAATTTTAGAGAGTATGAAAGCACAAAGAAGACTCCAGTGGGGGATCTTTTTTGTTGGTAGTCTCCTATGCTTGAAAAAGGATAAAAGTATACATAGGAGAGCTTTCCCATCCTGTAGGGGATGAGAGACTTCTTTATTGTTGGTAGTCAAATCAGGATGAAAAAGGTTAAACCTATACTAACTGGACGGTCATTCAAATACTTTTACGAGCATGAATGAAACCAAGTTTGCTCGGTGATCTTTTCTTGTTGAGAAGGATAGAAAAGATCTTAACGACAACCCGTGGTGAGCTTTTTTGTAAAGTGTGGCCCCTCTTCCCGAGAAAGCATAAAAGTATGCAGAAGGGAATGACCTTGGCTTGAGTGTGCCAAGGAGGTCCTTTTCATTTAATGGTCTACATGGTCCACAAAAGGAGGTAAATGAGGTGATGTAGACACCCTTTCCTATACTTTAGCGAGCGGGAAAGGAAGCAGCTGCGCTCGGAAATCTTTTCATTGTTTTAAGGAATTAGAAAAGAGCTTAAACGAAACTCCAAATTGGTCAACCGATTGCAGTGGCACAAGCGGTGCCCCATGTTGGGACGGTGGACAGAGGTCCAAAGGTCATCTACATAGTATGGATGGAGCAAAAGGATCTCAAACATACCAATACATGCACGGGAAATATCGCGGCAGAGGCTTGCAAGTTGGTATGGTAGACGCATGCAAATCGAGGTGGCTCTCAGACAGAGATCAGGAGAGCGTGTGTGTGTGTTACGGTGGATGGAATTGACTACATGCGATGTGAGTGCAAGTTTAGGGGCACTTATATTCCAAATACATGCAAGAAAAAGAAATCGTTTTGTGGACAATGGTCCAGAGGTCTGTGTAAGGTGCGGTGGAGGAAAAGACAACTATGTGTTAAAATACAAAATAGAAGTAAAAAAGAGCATTCCTTAATGGGCAGTGGCCCGAAAACCCACATGAGTAGCGGTAGGAAAGAGTGGTACAAGTAGAGGTCCACAGACACTTGAATTTCCATGTTGTGGCTCGTAAATTGAGGTGACTTCCGGGAAGCGGTCCCAAAATTTGTTTGTTAAACATGAGACGATGGTCTCATAAGGATATATAAGTTTGAGCCCGGAGGTGTGAGAGGTGTCTCGAACTGATTTCGGGTGACTTTGGATTAGCAACTGATGGTGCTGCCCCTGATTTGTGCTGAAAACATTAAAAAATAAGAAAATAAAATGAAGCGACTCATTGGTGATGTTAAGCGTAAAATCTCTTGAGGTAGAGCCCGTTGCAGGGGTTCTCCAAGAGTTTTTCGTTTGAGTCAGCAAAGAGGTATGCCCCCTTGCTGAGATGAAGGTCATTGGCAAGGCAGGATGACAGAATATATTCTTTTATGGGAAGAACCAATTCCACACTATGGTTTAAAGGGAATGGGGTAAAATAGGAGGCGGTCTTACAGATCTCTCCGCCATCGCGTAAGTGGTGTCAGAATAAATTAGGTGGATCTTCCACAGCCGATAAGGCAAAAGGGAAACTGGTTCTAGAGACCATGTAAATGGTATTGGTTGTGGTTTTTGTGGCCTTTCCCCCAGTCTCTGTTGGAGGAAGAGGGGCAGGCCTGGATATGGGAGGAGTCTTTGATGGACCTGGCGGTAGGTGCAACATCATATCAATTGGATGGACATGAGTCAACACATCCTGGGGCCTTATAGGTCGGGTAGGTGGTTCAAGGTACCACATAGGATCTCTCAGTGTGAAATCCTATAGATTTTGGGTTGCCAAGACAAAATTACTCATGTTCCTAGATGGTAGGAAAAGGAAAAGGAAAAGGATCGTGTTGAGTGGGAATGAACCCCACTGTTTCCTTGATAACTGAGGTTGAGGTTACAACTAAGGTTGCGGCTGTGGCTGGGGAAACAATGGAAGAGATAGGTCTGATGGACCATCAATGATGGTGGAGACAAGAGGGTCTGTAGGACTGGACATCATGTAAATGGACATGGTGTTCGAAGAAGGAGGTGGGGGGTGAACTTCTTCAATCAGAGTGATCTCAGACTCAAGGGAATGTTGACGAAGGTCAGCTAGAGCCATTGAAAATTCGGGCAAGTCTTGGAAATGGTGAGAATAGTGGCCATACAAGTCACAGAGGGTGTAAGCATGGTTTGTTCTCAATGACTTGTTTCTTACTACTGGTGTGCTTGGAAGCTCAAGGACGAGGAGGTTTTCATTTGTATCCATGGCATCCAAGTGCGCGCGGATCATTGGGATCTTATGGAAATTTTGAGTTGGATGGACCTATTGTTCACAACAGCACAAGGCAGGATCGGCTGAGGTTCTACGGTAGCTTTTGCATTGCTGTCCCTGGCCCTTTTAGGGTGGGGTGGTGCGGGTGTGTCGGTTGGTTTGTGCAGACCAAGTGGAGGGTGAGACTCGATCGCGATGGGTTGCACTGGGGTTAAAACAACCTGGGGCATTGGTGGTTGAGCTCAAGGATCAAGATACCATACCAAAATTGCCAATGTAAAGTTGGGTAGGCTTAAGGTGGTCATTACCGGCTTGCTCATGACATCAGGTGGGGGAAAGAGGAAGGGAATCATATGGACTGGAGATGAGCCCAGATAAATCCCTGGTGGTTGCATGTGGGGATGCAGTTGTGGTTGTGGATACATGCAATGCTGCTACTGCAAGTGATGTTGCGGCTATTGTTGGTGTTCCAGCTGCGGACGATGTTGTGGTTGTGGTTGGGGCTACGGATTTGGTTGCTGTTTGGGTGCAGTGGTGCATGATGAGACCATGCACAAGTCCACAGTTTCATTTTGTGTTAGTGGTGGTGACACTAACGAGAAAGGAGCTATCATGGTGGGATCAGTAAACAACCCAGGGCCCACATTCAACGGTGGGGAGGCTGGTGTATTTTCAACCATATTATTAATTGTAGGGACAACATTAGTGTGTGTGGTCGCCCCTTGTGGCTCAATGGTGGTGATGGTAGGGATAACGTTGGTAGGTGCTATTAACCCTTACAGATCATGATAAGTGAGCTAATCAACCGTCACAATCTTCCCTTCATGGGGGAACATCATGAGACAGAAGACAGTCGATGCGACAGCTCGCATGGAATACATATAACTTCTCTCGAGGAGAAGGTTATAGTCAAATTGAGTTTTGACGACCTCTATGTCGATCAACACTATCTTCTTGGCTAATGTGATGGGAATGTGGGGGAGGATTCCTTGGGGTTTAGTGGGATGTCCATCATAAGACCGTAGAGTTGTGGAGGACGGTTGCAGAATTGGTGATCCCAGTTTCTTCCAAACCAAGGTAGACATAACACACATGGATGCCCCCTCATCCACTATGCACTGGTGCACAACCAAATTCCAGATGGACACTGGGATTTGAAAGGTGATGGTCGATGGCATGTGTGGTTCTCTGTTCTCCATGTTGAATGTGATCAACTTGGAGTCAGAGGGGTCTACTACCCCAAGGGTGGCTAGTAAGGCTTTTTGTTGCATTGGGCATGTTTTAAGTACCTCAAGAACGGACATGGCGGTTGGCGTTTGGGCCAAATCATACACAATGCTATTGTTAACTGCATCTCTAACTATGGCATTATTGGAAACTCTGCGTATGGGGGGGCATGGGAACGGGGGTAACTGAAGAGGTAGGTTGACTGTCTTAGACATGGATTCTGTTGATGAGTTAGCAGGTTCGGTGGTGGTACCATATTGATTCCATCTGGTTTGCAAGTTGACCTCTTCAGTCATCATTACTAGTAGGTGATGAACACATGTTTCAGTTGTGGGAGGTGCCCCCGAAGCATTGGGATTGGCTTGGGGAGGGGGTACGGTTGCCACCAACCCTTGGACTGGTATTAGGTATTAAAGCACCATAGGAGGAGGTCCTTGTGGTGTTGGGTTGGGTTGGGCTTGATTTGCAATGTTGGCGACCTATTGGGCCTCGTTTTGAATGGCCTGCTTAACTCAACCCATAAGGGGACACTCAAATGTGTAGTGGCCATAAACATCACACAGTGTGCACGATTGGTTTGTGCACAACAGGGCATTGCATCTTGGTGCATTTTGTCATGGGGGGTTTTGGGCTGGTTGGTTTGCCGTGACATTGTTGGGAGGGTTCGATTGTTGATCGCCTCCCTACAGTTGGTTATTTGCTTGGTTACGGGTCAGTTATTTAGATCTTGCCCTTGTTGATTGTTGGGGGCAGGCTGGTTGGGACAGTTTTGTTGTGTGAACACTTGACCCAACAAAGCGGGTGGAGCGGAGACGGGGGCTTGAACTGGTTGCACTGGTAGTGCATAATATATTTGTGGGGGTGGCAGTGCCACAAATGTGGTAATTTGTCCCACATACTACTGTGTTGGCCAAGCCATGGCCTGATTCTGCTGCAGTGGCACAAGTTGTGCATAGGAAGTTGTCGCTCTGGACTGGGACATCATTCTTGCGTAGTCTAGAGCTTGGTTCTAGTAAGCAACACTAGCAGTATTTCTTGGTTTTGATGGAACTACAGGTGGTGTCAGTTGGTGTTGTGGATATTGGGAAACCAATCCTATGATGCCATTTACAGCATGGGATGCCCCCGGTGCATCACAGTATGAGGTACTTGGGTGGGGAGCGTCTAGAATGATGGTGTACAGGTATCCAGACTGAGCGTAGATCAGGTCAAACTATTGGACTTTCAGTATGGCCTCTTCTTTGGATTGGGGATGTTTAGATGCGACGTCCTTGGCTATGGGAGGGAGCAAGGTCTTAAGGAACCGATCCAAGAAGATCCTGTCGTCAAGTTGGATTTTGCATAGACTATGACGTTGCTACCACTCATGGATATGGTCAGTTTTATGAGTGGCAGTGCTTTGGAGACAGGATAACAGGATCTCCACCCCTTCATCATATCTGATAGGGAGTTGGAAATACTATAGGAACATGAAATCTAGGGAGTTGAAGTCTGGGTATTTGGCCTGCGGTAGCTCAATGTACCATTTGGTCGTAGCACCTCTAAGGGTGCGTTGGAATAGCCTCAACCTGATGGAATCATCTACGATGCTGTTTGACGAGCACCATAGATGAAATGTCATTATGTGGTTTTGGGGACATTCCCCTGCTTTGCCTTCAAACTTGGGAATGTCTGATGGCAACTTAGTTGGCATTAGAAGCCAAAAATATTGATGGTGAATGGGTTCGTTTGTTAATCGAGCCAAATCAGACAAGTTAAGACGAGCCATGAAAGGTAGATTTGACCCCAGGTTGATGTGGGATGGGGCTGCGATGGTGGTGGGGTTTACAGGTGCATAATGCATCTGCACAGCTGGGGGTACTTGTAGTGGCACCATTACGGATGGGCCAATTCCCCCAAGTGTTGTGGGGGGGACAATATGAGTGGCAGGGACATTTCCCCCATATATGACAGTAGGGGCAATGTAAGTGGATGGTCCGCTGGCCCCCTATGTGGCAGGAGGGGCGGTGTGTGTGGAAGGACCACTACCCCCATGTGCTACAAGTGGGCCAGCTTCGCTAGTCATTATCGGTGGTGGAAACTGACTGATGATAGTTTGCATGACTGTGCTTTGGAAACCTGCAGGGTTTTTGGTGACAGGTTGTGGTGTGGACATGGATCCACTTGATAAGGTTATGCCGAAAAATGGATCCGAGTTGGCACCAGCCATGGGACTTAATGGTGCAGTATGGAGGTCTAGTTCAGACTTATATGGGTTTGAATCTAAATCAGAGGTTGTGTGACCCTCTGATGGTGTGGGACATCACTGAGAACGGTTTCGACAGTGTCGATTGAGTGTTTTGAATAGTGGTGGTTCGCCTCTTAGGCGTGAGGAGGAGCGTGGCCTGATTAATTGTGTTAGATTTTATGTATGAAACTAGTGGGAATGATGTTTGGACCCCAGTTTCAATGGATTCCTAATGGCTTTAGGTGGTCACTCGGCCACCAAGACTGCCAGAAGACAGTGCTTGGATTTTTCCTCACAGGTGCTTCTACTCAATCGGAAGGGATCATTTCCCATTTCGCTTGGCAATTCCTCTCAGCGGCCAGCTACTTTGGAGTTCCTATGGTACTCCTCAATGATTTTCTGGGAAGAGCCCAATTACTTCCCACAGTTGAAGTAGACATGGACTTATGTCCTCAAAGACTACAGATTGTTTGAACTTAGTGTAAATTGATAGATTTTAAGGCTCTCTCAATGTCATGAACTGAGTTGGGTTAATTACTTGGTATGGTGTATTTGTTTCTTTGTCTTTTTGGTATTTGGTAGCTGCAAATGGTTTATGAATTCATCATATTGTGGTTGTGTATGCAAGCATTGAATAATCAAAAATTGTGAACAAATATAGTTTTTTAACCCTGAATGTGGATGGCCTAACTAGATGACTACCTCACACTGATATTCCTCTTCAACCAAGAGAAGGTGTTGGGCTCTCAACACAATGGGACTAAGCCCATTTTTATTTGTAGATCCACAGGTCACCTCCTGGATGCAAGGTTGATCAATAGGGAGGATGCTTAGCACTGTGAGAAGCCCTCCTTCTCTACCCCCTCTACCTTCTAGGTCATCCGGTTTTAATGGTTTGGAAGAATGTTTAATAAAGGGCCTAGATCTATACAAGCTTTCCCTTCGTCGTATCCCAGAATACCCCAAAGGGTGATGACTGGGTAGAGGAGGAAGGGTAAGCAAGACAGTTAGTTTTAGGTTTATTTTAGTTAAGCTACATTCATTTGATTAAGCCATTAAAATTTGGAATTTACACATTGTTTGTTGATGTAATTATAGGAAATTAAAATAGAAACTGAAATTAAATTATAGTACTGGACAGAGGCAGCTGAGCTGCACTGACAATCCCTATAAAACTAAAATTTAAACTCTGTTTGACAGACCACACATTTCTGATCAAATCTGGTGAGGGGGCTGAAAGATTTTTTCAGAAACAGGTGAGCGGGTCGCACAAAATTCATAGAAAGTCGCGGTCTGTGTTTCTGAGTGAATTCACACTTATCGGGGGATAAAGTGCACCTTGGGCACGCCTGTTTGGCCATTAAGTGCACCCTCAACCCCTGTTCAGGCTCTATAAGAGAAACCTTCCCTGGATTTGGGGTTTTTTGTGATCCAGAGTCAGATCCGGCCGATAGTAACCTGTACTATGGCCAAAATAACTTGTATTTTCCTAGCAAAGGCTTTGGTAGTACTGATAACTAAAAATAAACTAGATCTAAACTGAATTTGACATGAAATTTTTTGAAAACTAGGGCAAAAAATTAAAAAACTTGAAATTTAAAAATTTTGACTAAGGATCCTATGGAATCGACTTGGTATGGTCACCAGTTCTGTAACATGGATTTCTCCTTGCTACAAGGGCAGGAATGGCTCCCTTCTGTCTATAGGATAGAAGGGTAGGTTCCTATGTGGATAAATGCTGTAAAAATGGACAAAAATGAAATGTAAAGAAAGTAAGGAATAGTAAGAAGAGAAATGATGGAGAACACCTCTGGAAACAAAAGTTAGGGTCCCGCTTCCAATAACCTAGAAACAATAACTAAACTACAGCAAACCGAAATACCTGTAAAACAATGTTAGGAAACAAACCTACAAATTAAATCATGGGTTAGAAAGCAAAGAAACTACTAAGCAAATAAATAAGACAAGAAAAACACAGTTATACCTTCTCTTTGGGTGGAAATGGGCCACCATGCCCTAGCTTGTGGAAGCATATCTCTTGGATGGGGGAGCTATGGCTAAATGGAGATGGAGGAGAGGGAGTGTGGGTGTCTTGAGAGATAAAGGGTCTCAAGGCATCCATGGGCAGCATTGTTGATGTATTTTAAGCTTCAGAATGTATTCATCTATATTTCTTATGTATTGTAACCCGATGTTTATTTTGGGATGTATTTCAGTCATGTCATGCCCCGATGTTTCAATCGGGAAGTTTCTATAATGTGAAAGTCATGTCAAGTCATTGTGGGTAACCCTCTTATTGGTCAAGGGTTAAAGTCCCCATAGTTGTGGGGCCCTAGGGTTATTAGACTATCCTAGTGAATTCAACCCTAGGTGAGTCATTATAAGTCAGGGAAATAGTCCTCACCATCTAAGTCAAGGTTAACCCTCCTTGTTGAGCAGAGGGAAAAGTCCCCACAAGTTGTGGGGCACTAGGGATTTTAGACACTCCTAGAGATGTCGGCTCTAGTAAGTAATTGTTAAGTGAGGCCGACATGTTGGAGTGCACTTCAAGTGAATGAAAGAATATAAATAGAGAGTGATCCTATCCATTTATCACACACACACTCACTCATTGGGGTGCATGAGTGAGAGAGGAGAATCTCTCTCAGTGTGAGAGAGAGAGACAGAAGCTGTGGATGTCATCTTTATGTTTTGGGATTTTCTATTTTGGTGTTGATTCTATCTCTGAGGAAGTTGCGGGGTTTTATCCTTTATGGTTTCCCTGAGGAAAATTCTTTGTGTCTCTTGTCTCTTGTGTTTTATTGTTGTACATGTTATTCTCTTAGTTAAAGATCCTAAGATCATAATGCTAGCTTGAATGATAAAAATATAACATGGTATCAGAGCTAACCTGAGAAGAAGACATTGTGCGGCTGCAAAATCTAGGGATTCTTACTTTTTGGGTATCTCTCCACAATCCATCAACAAAAGTATGCCAGGATGACTCTCCATTTAAGGGTGCATCTTTCTATCGAAGCGGAATTCGATTCCGAGCATTTTCAGTTTTCGATGTGGAAATTAGGGCTTTCTATAGAAGAGGAATTTTTGAGTGAGCCCAAAATAGGATTGTTCTCCTCATCAAAATCTACTTTTATAGACCTGGATCAATAAATTTGGTTGGGTGAAACTCCAGGAAAGTCAAACCCTAGTTTGACCCTGAGCTAGAAAAACCCTAAATACTAAAACTGCTAAGTTTTGGTACATTCGCTATATCTCGAGATTGGAGAAGGATCAAGATCTTAAAATTTCAGGGGCCACATATAACATCCTTATTAACATTTTTTCCAAAATTCAGTTTCATATTTTCTATATTCTGGGAGATATGATCCCTCCAAGTTAGTGTTCCAGCCTCTTCCAGAATTCATCCCTAAACAGGACACCTGGGAAGAATTGATATAGCTTGGGATACAGAGGTCCAAATGGAATTCCTAAAGATTTTATATAAATGGAATAGACTGTACTTTCTGTGGTCTGAATTTCATACCCAGAAGATGAAACAGTGACATGTGGCAGTCCGTACAACTTCTCTGTTCTGAACAGTCCTGTAACAGGTCACCTTGGGAAAAGGATCATAAATCCAAATTGGTGAAACCAATTCTGATAAAAAATATGGGGTTGGATCTATAACATACTAGGTTACCTAAGTGAGAAATTTAAGACACATAGGAGCAGTAATATCAGAGATATCACAGAAACAGTGACAGGAATTTCCACAGAAAAAATTGGAAAACTAGGGCTTCTTGTTCCGGGAGCATCCCTCCACTGTTTTCAGAAAAGGAGTACATTGGAGAGATCCATTTGAAGAGATATATATTTCTATCCAATCATATCTGAAAGATTCCAAGTTTTTAAAATCAGAGTTTCTGTGACAGACCCTAGATCAGCCAGCTCCAGAACCAGGACGGACACCTCAAATCTGTAAGATCTAATCCTTTGCTATTTTCATTTGAGGTTCTCATTTCAAAGTGACCTATCACATCAACTTGATGATAAGCTTGGTGAAGTTGACAACTTCCAAGTATGGAAGTATATGATCTCTCTGAAGAAAATGAATTGGACACCTACATGAGTAGAGAGGTTCCAGTTCCAGAGGGAGATGAGGTTAGAAGCCTTACACAAGAAGAACTTGGTCAAGGCCAAGAAGATCATTGTTGATTCAATCATGGATCAACTTGTACCACAAGTGTCTTCCCTAAAGACACCGAAGATGTTTGATTCCTTTGCCAAGCTATTTTAAGGAAAGAACATACATTAGAATATGACCTTAAGAAACCATTTGAAGAATGTGAAGATCCAGAATGCAGAGACCATGCAGTCATAAGGGTCTCTCAAATCAAAGAACAACTTGAAGCGGTAAAAGAAGAAGTGAAAAATGCAGAAGTGGTGATGGCCACCTTGAATGGCCTCCTAGGATCATGGTATTCATTCATTCAAGGAATGTGTTCCATAATGAAGTGATTACTTTCAGTAGACTCTGGGCAAAAGAAGAAGGTCGACTCATAAGAAGAGAAGAGAAGATGGGAGCAATTGAAGATCAAGATCTCACCATCCAAAGAATATCCCTCAAGCGATGGGGAATATGAAGAACTCAACTCTTGAAGCACCTCTTATCCACCTTAGCATTTGGATAAGAAATGATGCTATCATGAATGAAGAAGACGATGAAGTTGAAGGCTCAAGAAGGAGTATACCCATGAAACAAATAAAGATAAGTATTCAATTGTCATTTCATGATATTATTTTGTTATGCATTTGTTTATATTCAGTTGATGTATTATGCATGATAGGATGTTTGCATTAATGACAATATACTACTAATATGCATGTGATGGGTAAGTAGCTCATGGTACTATAAAACTCTCCATTGCTACTTATCTAGAATGAAACCTCTTTGCTGATATTTTGGATTAGTGCACAATCTCAATGTTGTCCTGGTAGAGATGGAAGGCATCTAGAAAGTTTCCGTGAGATATGGATGAATGTTGTATTGGCTAAAGTAGTTCATGATCATATGTTTATGCATAAGAATTTTCCAGTATGAATATTTCTTATGAAATGTTTCTAAACATACAAATGCATTTGACTTGTAGGAAATATCGCATACATAATTGCCTACAAGAAAAGAAGGATGAGACTTGTTCCGAAGAACAAGTGACAACAGTTCAAGATGAAGAATAATATGATGAATGCAGTGACATCATTGATGTTGAACCTTCCAGCTATGAATAAGTAACCAAGAAGAAAGGGAATACCAGTTCAAGAAGAATGATGTCTAGGATACAGTATCGATACGTGAAGGGAAGTTCATAGTTCCATCATGCAGTAGATGGAAACATCGTACAAAGCAAGATTCATAGCACGAGGCTTCTCACAAAAAGAAGGCATAGACTATGAAGAGACATTTGCAGCCAGTAAGAATTGAAACGCATACACAATGAGCTTGATGAAGATCTTAACCTTTGCTACAAGGTTGAAGATGAAAGTCTATACACTATACGGATACATAGAATATTAGTAGCATAGGAAGCTACTTGTCACTCCAGTATAGAATGCTTCAGTGCATAGAGTATAGAAGATAGAGGGAGTCTGATGCTCTGCTTCAGAGGGAGTACAGAAGATCTTGAGGTTCGACATGGTATGACAGGATGGATAGATTACTGATGACTTTAGGCTTTACTGAGATTAAAGTGGATTCCAACATTTGCTTCAAGGTTGAAGGCAGAAGACCAGTGATGCTCCTGTTATGTGTCGATGCACTATTTTCTAGGCATGGAGGTGTGGAAAAAGGAAGTATGCAGTAGAGATCCTGAAGAGGTTCAGGATGATGGATTGCATGACCACACCTATGGCATAGAACTTGAAGCTATTGAGTGTTGCTTCATTAGAGACGGTTGATGCTATGATGTATCGTCAGATGATTGGTTCCTTGATGTACCTGACGAATATGAGACTATATATTTTCTTTACTGTGAACACATTAAGACATGTTCACCTGATGGTTGTAAAGCATGCAGTGAGGTACCTAAATGGTACAGGTGATTATGGGCTCAAGTATGAGGTGAATCAAAAAATTATGTGGATTCTTATTATGTAGGTAGTGTCATTGATAGGAAGAGCACTTCGAGGTGCTACTTCAGTATGGGATCAAGTGTGATCTCTTGTTTTGGCAGGATGGAGTCCTGCATGGTGCTGAGTACAGTTGAGGCAAAAGATGTTGCCATTTGCTATTTGGGAGGTAGTATGTTTCTTTTGAAAACTACTATTTTATTTGGTTGATCCGACTTGCATTTTGTTGTATGATGCAAAGAGGAGCAGTGATCCATATCAAGATCTCTTGAAAGAAGGATTTCTAGCATAGATGATGAGACAGGTTGACCTCAGATGTAATCGGTCCTGTGAAGCTTGCAAGGTCATCCTTGGACGTTATCAGCCTTGATGTGATTCTATGTTAGAAATGGCCAAAGTGAAGTTTAAGTACTTTAAGGAGAAGCTTGGTGTTCTTGAGATCGAGGTTTCCTCCAAGGGAAAGTGATGAGTTCCATAGCCATTATGACATGGTGAGAGGATTGGTTCCTTCCATGGTCAGATGTAAGGGCTAAGCCATTCTGTCATGGTGAGAGGATTGGTTCCTTCATGTCAGATATGAGTGCTAAGATCCATAGCCATTCTGATGAGTATGTCATATATAAGGGTTGAGCCATTCTGTCATGGTTAGAGGATTTAGGTTCCTTCCATGTCAGATATGAGTGCTGGCCATTCTATCGAGTAGGACAGATGTAAGGGCAACTGCCATTCTAGGAATGGAGGCACCTGGTCAGTTACCAGGAAAACTCAGTCTAGGACTGAGAAGCCATTCTGATGTGAGAGAGGGATGTGTTCCCACTTGATCAGATGTAAGGGCTGAACCATTCTGTCATGGCTAAAGGATTAAGTTCCTCCCATGTCATATGTGAGTGGTGACCATTTTGACGAGTAGGTCAGATATAAGGGCAACTTCCATTTTGGAAATGGAGGCACCTGGTCAGTTACCAGGTAGCTCAGTCTAGGACTAGGGGCCATTTTGATGTGATTATAGGATTAGTTCCTACATGATCAGATGTGAGTGCACACCCTTTCGATGCAATGTGTTTACACATGGTCGAATGTAGTGCAGAGCCTTTCTGACAATATGAGGTCGGATATAAGTGCTGAGCCATTCTGGCATGATGTTTTTACACATGTTCAGATGTGAGTGATGTGCCTTTCTGACAAGATGAGGTTGAATGTAAGTGCAATGCCTTTTTGACAAGATGGGGTCGGATGTAAGTGCAAAGCCTTTTTGATGCGATGTGCTTGCACATGATCGGATATAAGTGCTGAGCCTTTCTGACAAGATGAGGTCAGATGTGAGTGCTGGGACTTTCTGACAAGATGAGGTTAGATGTGAGTGTTGGGCGTGCCTTTCTAACAATATGAGGTTAGATTTAAGAGCTGGGTGGGCCATTCTAACTAAGTGTCAGATATAAGCGCTGATGAAGACCTACATGAAGGGTAGGCCTACAGGATTAACTCTGTAGAACTTCCTGTGACGAGAAGAATCGAGATAGCACCATTATGAGATAGCATATGATGATGATCCAGACTTGATGATGATCTAGATCAAGTGATCTAGATGTGTTGATCCATACTTGATGACCATCCAGATCAAGTGACGATCCAATTGTGATGATGATCCAAACTTGATGATGATCCAGATCAAGTGATCTAGATGTGATGATCCAGACTTGATGACGATCTACATTAGAAGAATTTTGGGGTCTAAAATGGGCCTCATAAGGAAAATAATAAAATAATAGTTAAAATAATAAAATAATAGTTAAAATAATAAAATAATATTGATTAATTTT
>LPNX010236896.1:401361-583136 GCA_001517045.1 Pseudotsuga menziesii
TCAAGTGACGATCCAGATGTGATGATGATCCAACGTCAGTGATGATCTAGATCAATTAATGATCTAGACATGATGATCCAGTAGTGATGATCCAGATCAAGTGATGATCTAGACTTGATGATGATCCAATGATGATCCAGATCCAATGATGATGATCCAGATCGAGTGATGATCCAGATCCAGATGAAGATGACTTGAAGATGAAGATGACCTGAAGATGATGATGACCTAAAGATGAAGATGACTTGAATATGAAAATTACTTGAAGATAAAGATGACGAGAACTTGACTATGATTTAGATGATACAGAGAAGAAGACTTATGCTGATAAATTGTGTCGAGAGAATACCTTCCTAGTTAAGAGGGAGTGTTGATGTATTTGTAACTTCAGAATGTATTCATCCATATTTCTTATGTATTGTAACCCGATGTTTATTCCATGATGTATTTGAGTCATGTCATGCCCCGATGTTTCGATCGGGAAGTTTCTATAATGTGAAAGTCATGTCAAGTCATTGTGGGTAACCCTCCTATTGGTCAAGGGTTAAATTCCCCATAGTTGTGGGGCCCTAGGGTTATTAGACTATCCTAGTGAAGTCGACCCTAGGTGAGTCAAGGTTAACCCTCCTTGTTGAGCAGAGGGGAAAATCCCCACAAGTTGTGGGGCACTAGGGTTGTTAGACACTCCTAGAAATGTCGGCTCTAGTAAGTAATTGTTAAGTGAGGCCGACATGTTGGAGTGCACTTCAAGTGAATGAAAGAATAAAAATAAAGAGTGAGCCTCTCTATTTATCACACACACACTCACTCATTGGGGAACATGAGTGAGAGAGGAGAATCTCTATCAATGAGAGGGAGAGAAACAAAATCTGTGGAGGTCATATTTATGTTTTGGGATTTTCTATTTTGGTGTTGATTCTATCTCTGAGGAAGTTACGGGGTTTTCTCCTTTATGGTTTCCCCAAGGAAAATTCTTTGTCTCTTGTCTCTTGTGTTTTATTGTTGTGCATGTTATTCTCTCAGTTAAAGATCCTAAGATCATAATGCTAGCTTGAATGATAAAAATATAACAAGCATAACAGTATGCAAGGGAGAAGTGTTTTGAGAGTGACCCCCCACCCTCCCTTTATAGCTTTTTCTTGGGGTTTTAGGGTTTTAAGCCCTTGGTCATGGCTTTAGCCCATTTTTTGGGCTTTTAGCCCCTTCTGCCCTAACTTTAGCTCCTTTTAGGTTTTTAGCCCCTTTTTTAGGGCTTTAGCTCCTAGGAGAGTATTTTGGGCTCCTTTTTGGGGTTTTTAAGCCCTTTTCTTCATCCTTAAGCTATTTTGAGGGTGTGGGGGTCTAATGGAGTGATATGAGGGTTGTGAGATTGTGTCCTTGGGTGGTGTAGGCCATGGAGAGCTGAGTGGGGGATTTTTTGGGTTAACACGTACCTCTCCATAGGTGAGAGAATCTTTCCTACAATGTCACTTCAACATAATTACAATTCTCTCTAGAAGCATGCACCTTTTGAAGTGACACAACATTTGCAACCTTCTGTAATACCAAAAGAAACATTCAAATTGGTGAAGAAAAAAAACACACCTGTAGAATAATCTTATAACAAACATCTAGATTACCCTTATACTCAAAATAAATCGGAGGACAAAGTGGAGTCATACCAAAATAACCTCCCCAAGGACAGGCTGGAGGACACTTCACTTCATCAAACACCGATGGAAAACAATTGAAAATTAAGCTCTAATATATCCTATCAAACATCTATGAAAGCATTTGCACTGTCAGTCACTGAATATATCAAAACACTTTGCAATAAAACTATCTCAATTAGGTTAATGATTAGTCCCAATGATAGTGGGCATTACCATGGATGTCGATGACATGGACAGGAAAGAACCCACAAAGAAACCTTCTGAATATTTTTTCCCACACAGTTGCAATCAACAACCATTTGTTAGAAATGATTTAGTCATAAAATGGGACACTGTCTTCCTAAAGAAATAATGAAAATAAATCAAAAGCATCAAACAAATACAATACACAAGCAGTAATGCCACAAAAGCACATGAAAATGAATATTTAGAGAAGATCACCCAAAATAGCATCAGATCCAACAACTCAAAGTTTCATTAAAATTTAGTATTATTTCTACAATTCAATTAGTTTGTTCATAAAGAGCATTCTTCACATTCTTAGATAATCTTAAGTAGAGTGTGCTCTAATAAAAAATGGACTAGCCCAATTTCATGGCAGAATCTTAGACCCTTATGTACACCACATCTAAGTAGAATAAACAAAAGTGAAAAATAATTTAGTTGTCACACATAGCACTATACCTTTTTGAAGAAAATTATAGGCCTAGGGAAAAAATAAGGAAGACACCACCAAACTGGGAAACAGTCTCCACCTGGATAAATAAGAAAAATCGCAAATCAATCCATTATCATAACTATATCGTAATACATAGGAA
The DNA here is from genome assembly GCA_001517045.1 of Pseudotsuga menziesii. Taxonomy (NCBI): domain Eukaryota; kingdom Viridiplantae; phylum Streptophyta; class Pinopsida; order Pinales; family Pinaceae; genus Pseudotsuga; species Pseudotsuga menziesii. The sequence goes on from LPNX010236896.1 coordinate 403,832, forward strand.
ATCATTAAATGGTATTCAACATAGAGACAGAGGACCTGTCAACATCTTGTAGAGAATCAAACTCGAAAAAAATTAACTAAAAGTAACAGTATTGTCATGTCTTTGTTAATAGTATCAAATCCATTTTGAAAACATGGCATGAACCTTCGTTTGAGAACCACTGTAATATCCCTGACAAAACTTGGTCTGATATTTTTTTTGTATGATGTCTTAGTTGCTTGATTGTGCTTCACTGAATAAACTCCCTACTCTTGTCCTAAATTCAATTTTCATGTCAGAATTTAGACTATAGTCAAATTTTTAAAAGATACGGTGGTTTTTTTTTTTTTTAATCTTTTGGATTGAATGGGAGTGTTAAAATGAAGAGGTTTAAAATATACAATGATTTTTTTGTTTTTAAAATCTTTTAGATTGAATAATAGTGTTAAAATGATTTTAAAATGAGGTGTATATTAATTGGTTTGTGTGGGGTTTAGTTTTCAGTAGGATATGATTTTAAATATAATTGAAAGGAGATGAGAGTGAAAATTTCACTATCCCAAGAAGTAATTTAAAAGTTCATATTCTAAAGCATTTCAGAAGTTCAGATTCTAAAGCAGTTCAGAAGTTTAGATTCTACTGGGCAGTTCAAGTTCTACTAAACTTTTCTTCCAAACTGAAATAAAAATTAACATTTCCTAAGTTTCACAAGTTGTCTTCTATAATGGATTGTTTACAAGGAAAAAAATAAAATAAAATAACTTTTCATGAGCTTCACAGATTGTCCTTCACATATTTTTGTCTTTTATAATAGATTCCTGAGTTTCACAAGTTGTCTTTTATAATGGATTGTTTACCAAGGAAAAAATAATAAAAAATTTTTGAGTTTCACAAGGTTGTCTTTTATAATGGATTGTTTATAAAGTGTAGGAAAGTAGGAGAATTGAGTTTCACAAGTTGTCTTTTATAATGAGTTTCACAAGTTGTCCTTTATAATGAGTTGTTTATAGAGTTAATGGAAATAGGAGAAATGGGTTTGGGATTCTTTGACTTTCCTTTATAATAAGTTGTTTATAAAGTTAATAGAAATAGGATAAACGGGATTAATAAGTGAATATTGATTAAAATGTGAACATTGGTACTTTGTCCCAATGTTGCAACTATCAACATGGATTATCTCACAAAAAAATAGCAAAGAACACCTACAGTCTACTGTCAAAAATTCTTGGTTCAAAATTCAACTTTTAGGGGAAGAGACAATTGGATTCTAAGATTGTTTTTGCTTCAATCCTTTAAGAAGAACATTTGGACATAGTCTCAAATAGAGTTTCAGTCCCTTAGTGTTTTCGACCAATTTCAAAACAAATGCTCAACTTGCCATTAGACCAAAGCTCAACAGACTTGTATTGAGTTGTTGTAGTCCAATTTCAAATCAGATGCTCAACTTGCCATTATATCACAGCTCAACAAAATTGTATTGAGTTGGTGTACGCTAATTTCAAAGCAAATGCTCAACTTTCCATTAGACCACAACTCAACATACTTGTATTGAGTTGATGTAGAATAAAGAAAAGATGAAGCCTGAAAATTTACCTGAGCCTTCTCTACTCTCTTCAAGATCTGGATATCAAATACACCCTCCATTTATTTCTTGTCGCTGTCATTTGTGGTGGAGGTTGCTGATCCCTTGGCGCCCACAGCTTGATCTAACCACCAACAACTCACAAAACTCCCCCATAGTTGACCCTTCCTTCTATCTCACAACACCCAACAGAATCAACTGTAATTGTGTCTCTTTCCTTTGGTTTGGCACCCGAACTCCACCAATTCTCAGTTGTCCCCCCTCCCCCACCAATGTATCCCCCACCATTTGTGATAGATGAATTATATATATATATATATATATATTAATTTCATGGCCATGACCCAACATTGTATCCCCCACCATTCGATCAAAACAAAAACAAAATGCATTCATGACAGATGACGAATACGCCTTGAAATTCAACCAAATAAATAAAGATCTGCAAAAAAACAAATATCTACACAAAACAATCTTTAGCAAATAAAGGCTAAACCCTACTTGACTAAAAAAATGCATGGAAAAAATACACTGACATTAGATATGCATACATCGAGGGAGCTCCCGAAAGTGGTGAGATTTAAGTTGTGAGATAGGAGCGAGTAATTACGGGAATTTTCTTGTACTAGTCCTCTAATACTTGAGCCATTGAAACATCTCATTCAAACCCTGAAATCTTTTTGAAGTTTATATCCCAAATGAAACCCCAAGACCCTGTTAAACCCAAAATTCACAGAGCCAAGGTCAGGGTTTCCAATGCCTTTATCCTTAGGACATTTTGAAACAATAAAGATCTCAAGGCCTGCTCCATTCCATTACAAACCCTCCCTCCATGGCCTCTAATGTCCAACCCTTCCCTCCAAAGCCTCTTAATTTTCAAGTCTTTCATTATGTTTGTTTTGTTGTTTTTGTTTTTGTTTTTATTTTTATTTTTATTTAATATTTAATATTAAAGATATTATAAATAATATAATATTTAATTTAATATGTTTATATATATTAACTTTATTATAATATACATTAACTTATTATATAAATACAAATAAAAATAATTACTTATATTATATAAAATTAAGCATATGAATATATACAACTATAATATATTAATATTACATATTAGCTACAATATATAATAAGTATATGATCCCTTTCTAAGAGGGAATTCACTAATGGGAAATTGCAATTTTGACAATACTTTTTTATAGTTAACTAAAATTTAACATTACAGATGGATTTAGAGACCCCCTAGAAATGGGTCTTTGAATCCAAGTTGTTGAGTTGTGACACATGATATTAGGTCATTGTCAAAATAGAAAGATAATATTCGGTCTTTGTCGAAATGGAAAGGTGTTTTGTTATATGGGCCATGTTTCTGTTGTGTCATTGTTTTGTGTTTTTCTTGTATTTATTTGTTTTTTATATAGTTTTGTTATTTATTTTATATTTAATAATGTATAGCTATATTATAATATATAGATATGTGTGTTTATATATCATAATATAACAATATAATGTGTTTGGCATCATTATATATGCAATAATAATATTAACCAATGTGTGTATATATATATATATATATATATATATATATATATATAAATTTGGTTGATTCATGTCAACTTGTGACAGTACATTATTAATTTACTAAATTCTAACACTGTAGATGGATTCAGAGACCCTTTTTAAGGGGGTCCCTGAATCCATCTGCAGTGTTAGAATTTAGTAAAATGTACAAATGCATTCTCAAATTTGTAATTTTTTCCAGTGCTAGAGTGACACAACTAAAAATGACCAAATAAATGACCAATTGTTATCTGGTCATTTGTAGTCTACGTATCCCGTGATCATATTTGGTCATTTATCTTGGTATCTTTTAGTTAGTTTCTATACCTTAACCAAAATTGGTCATTTATCTTGGTCATTTTTAGTCAGCTCACTTAGAATTATCAATTTTGGTCATTTGTTCCTTTCAGGAGACCGTGGTGACAAAAAAAATTGGTCTCCTGTTCACTAATCTCTCATTTTCCACTAGTGAAAGATCGAGTGATCGAGTGCTGCAAAGGATTGAGTGATATATTGTTGCAAAGGATCGAGTGATCAAGTTCTACAAAGGATTAAGTGATCGAGTGTTGCATAGGATTGAGTGATTGAGTGCTACAGAGGATTGAGTGATCGAGTGCTATAGAGGATTGAGTGTTGAAAAGGATTGAGTGATCGAACATTGCAAAGGATCAAGTGATTGAGTGTTGCAAATGATCGAGTGAACGAGCGTTGCAAAGGATCAAGTGATTGAGTGCTACAAAGGATCGAGTGATCGAAGATGAATACTCAGTGCTGTCGAAGATGATTTTCTAGTGTTGAAGATGTTGAAGATGTTCAATAACTGTTCAAGCTGCTGATGATTGTTCAAAAATTCCAATGACGTATAGATGTATCACCTTAATGTTGTTGCAAATGTTCTCTCTCTCCTTGATCCTATAGTTGATGATGTTGTTGTCAGTAGAATACTCTTCTCGTTAAGAGGGATTGTTGAAATATTTTAACTTCAAAGAATATTCTAAATGTATTTACTGATGTAACCTATGGGAGATGTTTTATTCATCCATTGGGATGTTACTATTGTATTTGGTCATCATAGAGTCATGAGGTAAATCCTTCATTGTAAGTTGGGTCAATAGAACCCTCCTGAATATAATATAATAATGTTTTGTGAGTCCCTAGGTGAAGCCGACCCAATAATTTTGTTAAGGCCGACTTCTTAGGGAAAAAATTCAAGTGGAAGAAAGAGTATAAATAGAGGATGTGTGTTCCTCATTTGAAACACACACTCACTTATGTATATCACATAGGAGAGAGAGAGACATATCTGCAAGGAGAAGGAGCACTTGTTTTGGTTTTTGTATTTGTACTTTTGATACATCTATATAGAGGAAGTTTTTCTGGGTTTTATTCCCCATGAGGGTTTCCTAGGATAAATCTCGGTGTTCTTTTGTGTGGCTATGCTTGTCTTTATTTTAGTGATCCTTTTGTATATGGTTATGATGTTATGATTTCATTATATCTTGTATAACCATTAAAACTTAACACATATGCCATGGAACCATATAAGAAACTGCTTGACATAGGCATTCACTTCTGTTGTGCGACCAAAATGTGGTTGTGCATCAGCAATAGTAGTCCGGACTTATCTTATCCTCTTTCCCATTCCATTGTAACTATATGGGTAGTGTAATGCCCCGGTTTTGACCCCATTGCATTAAATGTACATGATGTATATATTGTAATGATCATGGTGTGGAGCTAAATGCCAGGGCCCCACCATCGATCGGTTATGCTATGTTTTGGATTTAAAATGGTCACCGATGGCGTATCGGGGCGTGCGACATATATTATGTTTGTCATCATGTAAATATGCATCTATAATTAATTAAATGAACCCAACCAGCTACGATCGCGGCAACTAAAATGAGAAAGGGGCACGATTTTCATAAGGATAAGGATGTGGGGGAAATTGTCAAACCTTGGGCCAATGAGGGAAAATACCCATGTGTCTTCATTCCTTGTTCTACCCAACCACTTTCATTGATGAATGGCTGCTGGTGGTTGAGGTAGTTATTATCTTTGGGAGTGGGGTGGCAGAACTACCAGTCCTCACCCACACGCACACTCCACCACGGTTGACTCCACTATGCCCAAGAAAAACTATTACGATCACCCACGAAGGATACTACTCTCCCCATGATAGTGCTGAAGCTCTCACACACTTCAGATCGGCATTCTCCATTGTTTTTCACCCACGCTTTGTTCATCTTCACGCAGGACCAATGTTCGTTCATGTGCCTCACGCACAAGAATTTTCCTGGCTTTCGGGTTGATGCAACGAGCTGAGAGCCGTGCTCTTCCATCCACAAATTGCTGTGAAGGGTCATTCACGTTTTTGGCTGTCTCACAGACTGGTATGGTTGTGTAATTGTTTCCTGTCATTTTAATGTTGAAATTGGAACCATGGTTCTTCCCGTGAGTCATGGTTTCCGCCGTTCTCCTCAAGATTTGTTGTGTGGTTGTGGTCTCCTTCTCAAGGTTGTTGTGATTGTTGTGGATTTTTTTTATGTTTGGGTGTCTGTTGCAAGTCTTCCTCATGCATAGACCATTTGGAACCATTTTCCCCACGTTGTGAGTGGTGCTCACTGTTTATGGTTTTGGGATGGTTATTTTCCCACGTTCATTGGTGAATTTGGGACTGTTGTAAATTCGCTTAAGAGTCATTTTGGCCACGATAGGGCCAAGAATGACTCAGAATTTGTCTTCCATGTCTTAAGCTGTATCAGATGATTGATTGCCTGAGTGCAATGGTTGGTCTTCGGACTGTGTAGGGAGCAGGGATGGGGGCTTAGTTTTGATTGACAAACCTGGTGGCTGGAAACCACACAGACAGAGCTAGAGGGATGGATTTCTTCTCCACAACCCATGAATAGCACTAGAAGGGAATGCAGGGCCTGAGGGACTGTGTAGCAGAGAAGGGAATGATTCCTTGTGTTAGGTGTGTGTGGGTGTTTTAGAATCCAGGCTAGTTCTGGTGTAGGTGTTCTTAGCTCTACAATGAGCTCACCAGCTTAGCATTGAGCCTTTCCCCAACTCCTGGATGGCCTGATAAACCCAAATGTGTTGGCTTGGCTGTGTTTTATGTATCCTTGGCTATGTGTAAGCCTGCTAGTTCCCTTATTCCTTGGAGAATCATGCCCAGCTCGGGGGTGGCAGCGCTGCTGAGAGATTAAGGAGCACGCTTGCCTATGGTTGGGTGGAACATTGCAGCGACGTAGCTGGTTGTGGATCGAGTTCATCATAAGATAAGTGATCTTGTGCATTTTACTTCTGCAACTATCTTTTCTGTTAATGATATGATGAACATGTTAAATGCATGCATGTATGAATGTTGTTGGTTTCCGCTGTGTATGATGATTAATTGCATATGTACATGTTTTACTTGAATGTATTTCCATTCAAAATTTTGTTTCAGCAATTTTGTGCATGCTTATGTTCATGAGGCTCTTAGCCCGGGTGGTTTTAGTGATGGTGTTCGCGTCCTCTTGGCCGGTCGGAGGCACGGGGACGTGACAGTACGGTATCAGAGCATCAGGTTGGAAACAATGGGCCTCTATGGGCCAAGAAGAAGCAATTGACAGAGGTTGTATCTCATTCTACCAGCCGAATCAGTGGACGACTGGTAAAAATTCAAAAGGAAATGGTCTAAGTGTGGAGCAGTCAGGCCACTAGCGGGGAAGACTTCTGTCGTTGCGGAAGAGCTAAGTAGAAGGACTTCTGCCATTATGGAAGCACTAAGCGAAAGCATGCCCGACGCCAGAACAGTTTGGAGAAAGCCACGAAAAGTTTGACTAAGTATTCCGCATCTGAACCATTAACAGAGTTAACTTCTGCCGTTGCGGAAGAGTTTGTGAAGTGGGCTTCCGCCGTTGTGGAAGAGTTTGTGAAGTTAACTTCTGTCGTTGCGGAAGAGTTTGTGAAGTGGGCGTCCGCCGTTGCGGAAGTCTAAATGACTAGACACCCAACGAAAAAGACCTCCGACGCCGCAAGAAGTTTTAAAAAATTTCTAAGTAAAGGGTGGCCGTCGGAAGGAGTTCATCTTTGGTGTGCCGCCGTTGTGGAAGCCAAAGTAATTAGCCAGCCGATGAGAAATACCTCCGGCGCCGCAAGAAGTTTTAAAATTTTTCTTTAAGTAAAGAGTGGCCAATTGGAAGGGAAAGCGTTTCGCGAGCCGCCGTTGTGGAAGCGAAAGCATTAAAGCTTCCGACTAGAAAGGCTGCCGATGCCAAAGTTAAAATTTCTTTAAGTAAAGAGTGGCCAATCGGAAGGGAAAGCATTTCACGAGCCGCCGTTGCAGAAGCGAAAGCATTACGACTTCCAACTAGAAAGGTTGCTGACACCAATCAGAAGGAGGAATCATTTTGTGAGCCGCCGTTGCGGAAGAAATAGGGAAGAGGAGTCGATTCTGTGGAAGAATAATTGGAAAGAGGAGCCGATGTTGTGGAAGAATAATTGGGGAAGAGACTCGATTGAACAAAGGAAAATTCAGTTGTTTTTCAGAGGAATTTTTAGTGGTTTTTCAGTGAAATTTCAAGGCTGAAAAGGAGAAAAGAGGCAGTGATCTTATGCGCCAGATTGCACGAAAACCAATGATTTACAAACAAACAAACAAAAATGAGGGCACTTCCCTCGTCCCGCCCTGTAGTGGCACAGGGAAGCCACAAGGGGGCAAGCCCCCTTGACCCCCATCGTCCCCCTCAGATAGACATTCTTTGATGAAGAAATCTTGTGTTAGAAAAAAACTTGTTATTTTATGATTATTCCAGCAGAAGGTAAGTAATTCAGATTTATATCGATGTTATGTATCTAACAGTTGTGTTACTAACACGTTTGCAGAGTCATAGTCACCTTCAAGAGAAGTATTCCAGGTAGCACAGTTTGGTAAGTAAGTGGTGGTTCAGTTATGAGAACCCATGACGGATATGATGCTCGGGATTCCTATGAGCATGCACAAGATGCCATGGGAGAAAATGTCCGTAATAGAAATGATGACATTGAGTCTAATGGAAGGAGATTCCAAGGGACACCGTCAGATGTTGTAGCTACCATGAGAAGCTTAATTAAAGCCCAGGAAGAGCAGCATTAGCTGAATGCTGCTATGTTGCAGAGTTTGACAGACTTGCAAAGGAAGATAGATTCTGGATGAGGTACAACAAGACCATAAGGAAGTAAGAGCAGTACTAGGAGAAGGAGAAGGAATTCTAGTGGATCATCTGATTCGGAAGAATCCAGTGGGGATTCAAGCTCTTCTTCTCATAAAAGGAAAAGAAAGAGACACCATAGGGATCGCTCTCGAGATGAATTTAAGAAGGAAAAACCTCCTACATTTGATGGTGAGATAAAGACAGGACAGGAGGCTGAAGCTTGGCTTCTTGGGATAAAGAAGTACTTTCAAGTGCATGATTATTCAGGGAACATGAAGGCAAGAGTTTCCATATTCAACCTGAAAGGAAGAGCATCCATTTGGTGGGAACAATTCAAGCAAGTAAAGAGGATCAGTGAAACGAAACTGAAGTGGAAACAGTTCAAGAAGTATTTCAAGTAGAAATACCTCTCGGACAGGTATTATGATGACAATATTAAGGAGTTCCATGAGCTGAGATTAGGACAGCATACCATGGAAGAGTATGCAAATAAGTTATTGGAGCTGTTGAGGTATGTCCGGTACATCAAAGATGAAAAAGTGAAGGTCCAACGTTTTTTGAGTGGATTACCTTAGTCTTATAAAGATAGAATTGAGTTTTATGAACCTAGAACTCTTGAAGAAGCAATAAGGAAGGCTAAGTATTGTTATGAGCAAAGCAAAGGTAAACCTGATTACCATAAGGCATGGAAGGACAAGAAGAATGAGAATTTTGACCAAAGGAAGAAAGGTTTCAAACCTTCTAGCTTCAGGAATCAGTAGAAGCAGCCATCCCAAGCTGCGAGTAAACCAGTTGGAGTGACCAGAGAAAAGCCTAAAGATCCACAGTAGAATAGAGGACCACTCCAATGTTGGAAATGTGGAGGACCCCACATGCGCAGGAATTGTCCACTCAAGAATGAGAGTGCAAGACTAGCTTATAACCTTCAAGGAGCAGAAACAGTGGGTCAAGTAGCAAGAGCAGTCCCTAGGATCTATGCAGCACTGGAGGATCGCCAGGCAGATCACCAGTCAACTGTGGTTGAAGTAGCAGGTAAGATTGTTGAGCAATCTGTTTCTATTTTGATTGACCCCAGTTCTACGCACAATTACATTACTCCTAGAGTAGTGGAGATTTGTGCTTTTAAGAAAGTAAAACATAGGAATTCTTGGTTAGTTCAGCTAGCCACTGGAACTAAGAGAAAGGTTAGTGAAGTGGTAGAGAAATGTCCATTGGTCATGAAGGGATTGGCCACGTGTGTAGATCTGAATGTTCTACCGCTTGGTTCCTATGATATTCTCATTGGAATGGATTGGTTAGAAGCTCACAGGGTGAAGCTTGATTGTTACAATAAGACTTTTGAATGCATGAATGAAGAAGGAAACCTATTAGTTGTGAAAGGTATTCCAAAGGTAATTTCAGTGAGGCAGGTTTCAGCAATGCAGTTAAAGAAGTTTTGTAGGAAGGGTTGCCAGTTGTATGCATCTCAGATTTTGGAGGAAACGAGAGATGAAACTCCTCGGTTGGAGGACTATCAGGTGTTACAAGAATTTAGAGATGTGTTTCCTAATGAGATTCCAGGGCTTCCTCCAAAGCGGGACATTGATTTCACTATTGAACTTGTGCCAAGAGCAGCACCAGTGTCTAAGGCACCCTACAGGATGAGTACACTGGAGATGCTAGAGTTGAAGATGCAACTGCAAGAGTTGTTGGAAAAGAAGTATATCTAACCAAGTATGTCTCCTTGGGGAGCACCGGTTTTTTTTGTAAAGAAGAAAGATGGTACACTCAGGTTATGTATTGACTATAGACAATTGAACAAGGTTACCGTGAAGAACAAATATCCTTTTCCTAGGATTGATGACCTATTCGATCAAATGAGAGGAGCAAAGGTATTTTCCAAGATTGACTTGAGGTCTGGTTACCATCAGGTGAGAATCAAGGATGAAGACATTCATAAGACCGCCTTCAGGACAAGGTATGGGCATTATGAGTTTGTAGTGGTACCATTTGGTCTCACAAATGCGCCAGCTACATTTATGTGCCTTATGAATAGTGTCTTCAGCAGGTATTTGGACAAGTTTGTTCTTATTTTCCTTGATGACATTCTTGTTTATTCTAAGAATGAGGAAGAGAATGAAGAGCATTTGAGATTGACATTGAATTTGCTTAGGGAGCATCAACTATATGAAAAACTGAGCAAGTGTGACCTCTATAGAGATAGAATTCAGTATTTGGGTCACATTATCTCAGAGGAGGGTATATCTGTGGACCCTAAAAAGATAGAAGCCATTATGAATTGGCCTACTCCAAGAAATGTGAGAGATGTAATGTATTTTATGGGACTTGTAGGATACTACAGGAGATTCATTGAGGGATTCTCCAAAGTTGCACATGCCATCACTTCTTTGAAAAAGAAGGGGATGAAGTTCAAATGGACATCGAGGTGTGAAGAAAGTTTCCAGAGGCTGAAGAGTCTTCTCACTAGTGCACCAGTATTGAAAGTTGCAGATCCAGAAAAGTATTTTGTGGTGTGTACTGATGCATGCGGACAAGGGCTTGGAGGAGTCCTTATGCAGGACAACCACGTGATATGTTATGAATCAAGAAAGCTAAAGGAGCATGAGAAGAACTATGCCACTCATGATCTAGAGCTTGCAGCCATAGTACATGCTCTCAAGATGTGGAGACATTACTTGATGGGCAAGAGATTTGAGCTCAGAACAGATCACTGTGGACTGAAGTATTTGTTTGATCAGCCTACTCTAAATGCTAGGCAAGCAAGATGGCTGGAATTTCTATGTGAGTTTGATTTTGAAATCAAGAACATAAAGGGAAAAGAAAATAAGGTAGCTGATGCACTCAGCAGGAAGGTACAGGAAATGCATGTGGCATCTCTTAGTATTTGCCAATCGGATTTGAGGCAGCAGATTGTTAGTCATGCTGCTGGAGATGAATTGTATGAGCAAGTAAAAGACAAATTGCAGCAGCAAAGTCTTGAGAAAAGGTATGAGGGATATAAATTGGAAGGAGACGGACTCCTCACTTATAAGGGTAGAATTTATATTCCAGATGTAGCAAGTTTGAGGAGAGTTGTTATGTATGAAATCCATCAAGCTCCATATTCTGGTCACCCAGGATATCAGAAGACAATTGCTACAGCTAGAAAGCAGTACTTTTGACCAGGAATGAAAAAGGATATGGCTGAATACATTTCAAGGTGTATGAAATGTCAGTAGGTAAAGGTTGAGCATCAACATCCAGCAGGTTTGTTGCAGCCTTTGCCAACTCCGGAATGGAAATGGGAAGTTATTTCCATGGATTTTATTACAGGATTGCCAATGACTTGGAGACAACATGACTCTATCATGGTTGTGGTAGACAAGTTGACTAAGGTAGCACATTTTATACTGGTTAAGTCTATGCATCAGACAGATGACATTGCAAAGATCTTCATGAAGGATATTTTCAAATTGCATGGATTTCCTCAGGCAATAGTCTCTGATAGAGATGTCAAGTTCACTTCCAACTTTTGGAAGGGGTTGTTTGTAGATTTGGGTACAAAGATAAACGTCAGCACTGCATACCATCCTCAGACAGATGGTCAGACAGAGAGAGTTAATCAGGTGCTTGAAGATATGATTCACATGTACGTGATGGACAAACCAACCAAGTGGGAAGATTACTTGCACTTGGTGGAGTTTGCTTATAACAATGGACAGCAGGCATCCTTGGGGATGATTCGGTATGAAGATTTGTATGGAAGAAGGTGTAGGACACCAGTGACTTGGGAAAATCCAGTGAACAGGATTGTGCTTGGGCCAGAATTGCTCAAGGAGATGGAGCAAGAGGTCATAAAGATCAAGCAGAAGCTTAAAGTAGCACAGGACAAACAGAAAAGCTATGCAGATAAGCATAGGGTAAACAGGGAGTTTAGTGTTGGGGATCATGTTTACCTCAGAGTGAGGGCAAGGAAAAGTTCCTTGAAGATTGGAAGTTGTGCCAAGTTGTCACCGAGATACTGTGGGCCATTTGAAGTGCTTGAAAGAATAGGGCCAGTTGCATATAGACTTGCATTTCCTGCTAGCACTAGAGCTCATAATGTTTTTCATGTTTCTTTGCTTAAGAGATATGTACATGATCCTAACCATGTGATAAATTGGGATTTGATTCAGGTGGAACCCGAGGGAGAGTTCCAAATCGAGCCAATGTGCATCCTCAACAAGAAGGTCACAATGCTTCGGAACCGAGCCATAGGGCAGGTAAAGGTGCAATGGGAGCACTTCAGACCTGAAGAGGCTACATGGGAGCTGGAGGATGCCATGCGATTGGCACATCCATTTTTGTTCAATTTTGTGGAACACTGAGGCGATACCAGTGTAGCATTTTGTTCAATTTTGTAAGCATTGAGGACAGTGCTATTGAAGGGGGAGGGGAATGTAATGCCCCAGTTTTGACCCCATTGCATTAAATGTACATGATGTATATATTGTAATGATCATGGTGTGGAGCTAAAGGCCAAGGCCCCACCATTGATCGGTTATGCTATGTTTTGGATTTAAAATGGTCACCGATGGCGTATCGGGGCGTGCGGCATATATTATGTTTGTCATCATGTAAATATGCATCTATAATTAATTAAATGAACCTAACCAGCTACAATCGCGGCAACTAAAATGAGAAAGGGGCACGATTTTCACAAGGATAAGGATGTGGGGGAAATTGTCAAACCTTGGGCCAATGAGGGAAAATACCCATGTGTCTTCCTTCCTTGTTCTATCCAACCACTTTCATTGATGAATGGCTACTGGTGGTTGAGGCAGTTATTATCTTTGGGAGTGGGGTGACAAAACTGTCAGTCCTCACCCACACACACACTCCACCACGGTTGACTCCACTATGCCCAGGAAAAACTATTGTGATCACCCATGAAGGATACTACTCTCCCCACGATAGTGCTGAACCTCTCACGTACTTCAGATCGGCATTCTCCATTTTTTTTCACCCATGCACTGTTCATCTTCGCGCAGGACCAATGTCCGTTCATGTTCCTCACGCACAAGAATTTTCCTGGCTTTCAGGTTGATACAGCAAGCTGAGAGCCGTGCTCTTTCATCCACGAATTGTTGTGAAGGGCCATTCACGTTTTTGGCCATCTCACAGACTGGTATGGTCGTGTAATTGTTTCCTGTCATTTTAATGTTGAAATTGGAACCGTGGTTCTTCCCGTGAGTCATGGTTTTCGCCGTTCTCCTCAAGATTTGTTGTGTGGTTGTGGTCTCCTTCTCAAGGATGTTGTGATTGTTGTGGCTTTTTTATGTTTGGGTGTTTGTTGCAAGTCTTCCTCACGCACAGACCATTTGAAACCATTTTCCCCACGTTGTGAGCGGTGCTCACTGTTTATGGTTTTGGGATGGTTATTTTCCCATGTTCATTGGTGCATTTGGGACTGTTGTAAATTCACTTGAGAGTCATTTTGGCCATGATAAGGCCAAGAATGACTCAGAATTTGTCTTCCCTGTCTTAATCTGTATCAGCTGATTGATTGCCTGAGTGCAATGGTTGGTCTTTGGACTGTGTAGGGAGCAGGGATGGGGGCTTAGTTTTGCTTGACAAACCTGGTGGCTAGAAACCACACAGATAGAGCTAGAGGGATGGATTTCTTCTCCACAACCCTTGAATAGCACTGGAAGGGAATGCAGGGCCCAAGGGACTGTGTAGCAGAGAAGGGACTGATTCCTTGTGTTGGGTGTGTGTGGATGTTTTAGAAGCCAGGCTAGTTTTGGTGTAGGTGTTCTTAGCTCTGCAATGAGCTCACCAGCTTAGCATTGAGCCTTTCCCTAACTCCTGGATGGCTTGATAAACCCAACTGTGTTGTCTTGGCTGTGTTTTATGTATCCTTGGCTATGTGTAAGCCTGCTAGTTCCCTTATTCCTTGGAGAATCATGCCCAGCTCGGGGGTGGCAGCGCTGCTGAGATATTAAGGAGCACGTTGGCCTATGGTTGGGTGGAACGTTGCAGCGACGTAGCTGGTTGTGGATCGATTTCATCATAAGATAAGTGATCTTGTGCATTTTAGTTATGCAACTATCTTTTCTGTTAATGATATGATGAACATGTTAAATGCATGCATGTATGAATGCTATTGGTTTCCGCTGTGTATGATGATTAATTGCATATGTACATGTTTTATTTCAATGTATTTCCGTTCAACATTTTGTTTCAGCAATTTTGTGCATGCTTATGTTCATGGGGCTCTTATCCCGGGTGGTTTTAGTGATGGTGTTCACGTCCTCTTGGCTTGTCGGAGGCACGGGGACATGATAGGTAGGGCCCCCCTCTATCTCCCGGACAATAGTCATATATCTGTTCATTCCCAATTTTGGAAACTTGCACAAGTCGTGGTCGACAAATCCCATCTTTTGCAAGTTTGGAATTATGTTTGTCATTACACGAAATCTTTTCATTATGGAAGGTTTTACTAATGGATATTTTCATTTTTGTTCATTCTGACCTTTAGCACATCGGTTGGTCTGGGAGGGACATAGTCTTGCAGCATGGATGCAAATCCTATTGCTTCATCCTCTAATGGGGGTGTTATTTCCTTCCTACGACTGGGTCCATGGTCAGTCCATGTTCCTTTTGAAGTACCAGGATGGTCTAGTTGTAAAAAAACTCTTGGAATCACATGGGGCTGTGAAATGAGTTCTGAAAATATTGGCAACCTTGAAACCACTTATGTAGTGTCTTCCATGATTGGATTAGGAGACAAAATATCAATACCTGATTCTTGAATGATAATTGTACTAGAGATGGAAATGACCATACTCTGTGAAATGTTGGCTTCGACTCTTACAGTAGCAGACAAACAGTTCAACACTCTCAGTCAGATGCAATAGAATGAATGAAACTTTGGCACAAAGATGATATAATTGTACCCATTCAATCAGTCATTCATTCACACGATTGGGAAATAAAAGGAAAGGTGGCAGTGATTTCTATCACATGGACTAATATTTCTAATCATTACAAGGAAACTACTAATTAAACCATCACTTCACCTATCATTTCAATGGTAGTTATTATGCATTAATGGCGGAAGTGAGGAAAAAGTACATTGCTAAAATCTATCGCGTGTTCAAATTAACTTCTAGCCAACTGTCACTTATGACCAAATTCCATTGTGCAACAACAATTCCCTTCCTATGACACAATTCTTTCCTTGTGACAAATGGATAGCCTGCACTAGTTTTCCTTTTCTACGACAAACATAGAGTCCGTGACAACTTTTCTTTTTCCTGAATAGACATATTTTCTACAACAGAACACTCATATACTTGACACAAAAATAATCATAAATCTGTGACTTTTTGTCTGTTTCCTTTTTTTAAACTCTCAGTCGACCAAATTGCGGTTATCTTGGTAAGGCTTTAGCCGACTTCCATTCACCAATCCTTTGAAAGGTGTTCCATATAACTTCTGCAATTGCACTGTTCCTAATTTAGTGATCAGAATGATGATATACAGTCCCAGCCAATGTGTTCTAAGCTTTCTAGGATGCTCCAAAAAATTGTTGTCATACACGAGAACAAGATCTCCAATGTGAAATTTCTTATTCTTAATATACTGGTCCTGCTAAGATTTCTATCACTCCTCGACATTCTGATGATATCCTATGACAAAAAAATCTTCCTCCAACTTTAAAAGTTGCAACAATCTTTATTTGACAACACCAACATCTGTCATCTCAGTAATCACAACTATCCTTAGAATGGGTACAATGTATTCCATTGGCATGAGAACTTCTTTCCCATAAACCAATAAGAACAGTGTTTGTCATGTCAAATTTTTATAGGGCGTGTGATAAACCCATAGTACCACATATATCTTCTGATCCCAATAATCTATTTAAACATTACACATATTCATTAATGTGTTCTCAAGGATCTTATTGAATGCCATGACATCACCATTTGCTTGTGGGTGATATTGTGTTGTCTTCCTGTGCTAAATCTAGAATTCTTTAGTTAATTCATCGATTAATTGATTAACAAAGTGTGTTCCCTGATCACTTCTCAAAATATTTGGCATCCAAATCTAGTCACAACATTATCTAACAAAAATTTGGAAACAATCATAGCAGTACAATTCTTTACTGGCGCTTCTTCAGGCCATCTAATCAAGTAATCCATTGTAGTGATAATGCATTGTGCACTGGTTCTTTTTCTTGGTGGATTGATAGGTTTGAAAAAATCAACAACCCATTTATCAAAGGCCTGCTAACTCAGTTGTGGAACCAACGACATCTCATCTCGTTGCGACGATTTTCCAATTCTTTGGCAGATATCACATATGTGACAATAATCTCGAGCATCCAGATGCAAAGTAGGACACCGCAATCCTGCTTGTAATATCTTATGTACTGTATCTTTTCCAGCATAATGGCATCTTTTGACACCAACATTTACTTCATTCAATATCATTGGTCGCTCATGTTCCAATATACAATGACGAATAATTTTATCTGGTCCCATTTTGTATAATTGCACAACGATCAACTAGAAATATGTAGCTCGTACAACTAATTGGTTCTTCTGAGCAATACTGAATTGTTCTGGTGCATGTATGGTACTCAAGAAATGTATAATATCCCTGAAATGATCATCAAACATATTTACTGCAAATACTTGTGCATCAAAAAGACTATCATCAAGATTCACAGGTTCTTCTCCACTTTCTACCCTCGACAAATGGTCGGTTCCTAAATTCACTCAAATGGTCTTAAAAATGATTTCAAAGTCAAATTCCTAGAAGATAAGAATCCATCAACAAATATTCCCCCCAAACACTGTATTATTGACTAGGTACTTCAACACGAAATGATTTGTGTAGCTAAGCCTTCTCTTTCTATCGTGGTATAGTTATTTTATGTCGTTGATAATTTTCTGCTAGCAAAGGAAATAGGATGATCAATAGAACCTTCACCAGGATGTGCTAGTACAACACTAAGCGTGAAAGATGATGCATCAACATGTACATGAAACTATTTTTTAAGGTCTGAAAAAACTAGTATGGGAGTTGTAACCATCTTATTCTTTAGGGTGTCTACACTCTCTTAGCATTGTTCACTCCATTGAAACTTAACATCCTTCTTCAACGGCTTCTCCATAGGGGAAGTCACCTATGCATGCATATCCTCTGATAAAGTTTTGATAGTACCCTATATGTCCCAAATTCATTCTTAGCTTCTTTACAATCGAGTGTGGTGGTAGGTTGATGATGATCACAATTTTAGCAGGATCGACCAAGATTCCATCACGAAAAACCACCTGAACCAACATAATCCTGAAAGGGGCACAAAAAATACATTTCTTTAGATTCAGAGAAATCTCATATTGTCGACATTGTTCCAACATCATTTTGAGGCTCTCAATATGATATTTTATGAGACAAAATACCATCCAGTCATCAAAGTGGTGTTCCAGAAACTTATGAATAAAATATTTTAAAGAAGCCACAACTATCATTGAAAATATAGCAAGGGAATTCTTGATTCCAAAGGGAATTACCGTATACTGGAAACATCCCCACTTTATTGAAAAGGTGGTCTTGTATCAATCCTCCTTTGCAATTTTGATATGATGGTAACCAGAGAACCCATCGGTAATGAATAGACTTCTTGACCCTCGACATTCTCCAATACCTCATCTATAAACATAGTAAAAAATGGTCCGTGTATGAAGGTATCATTGAACTTCCTTAGGTCGACACAAATACGCACTTCACCAACAGTACTCGTATCATGCACTACCATTGGGCTAATCCACTCAGATTATTCAATAGGTTCTATGATTCCTGCATCCAACATTCTATCTAAATTTGTATTAAATTTTTATTTGTACCTCAGATTGAGTCGGTAAAGCGCTGCTTAACAGGATTTGCATTGGGCTTCAGTGGTATCTTCATTTCTCCAAGGTATCCAACAATTCCTTTCATCTCTAAAAATTTCGTGGGAAACATATCTTGAAATTCATGTAGTAAGCCTGTGATCTTCTCAATAGTCTCATCATCCCAGTAATCTCCAATATTGGCAAACTTTGGATTCTCTGGAGAGCTAAAATTTACTTTCTTGATTTTCAATGGATTCAAAACTGGTTTCTTGAAATACCAAATCCTTCCACTACACGAGTACCTTCATACTATGGAATATTTATGTCTCTTGGGTCATCATCATCAAGTTCACCCATCACATTGTAGCATTCCATCCAGTGATGGACTATTGCATTGCTCTGATTAAAATTAATCATTGACATAGGAATATCTTCAAAGATATTCATCTTGATCACTTGCATAGCATGATCAATCGCTAGATGATCATAAACAAACTCAAACATGTGTGTAAAGCTGGCAGCTAATTCTTCCCATTCAACTATTCCTCATTGCATCTCAACCGACACATACCAGTTCCTTAGTATCATGTCCAGTGTGTGTATGAATTGGTGGATCCATTCCTACCGTGGACATGTCTCCCATGTTGCACGATAATGTGCGATACATTTGACAAGATTTGTTACTCCTGTATACTTTTGACCAGTGTATATCACTTTTTCACCAAATTAGATTTCCATCGATCTCCGACATTGGGGCCATTATAAGATATATTGTTTATGTGTAACCCACCATTTGGTAGGTGTGGCTTTTACTGTGAAATCCAGAGATGACAAACATTAAGGTCCAGTGAATTTCTCTTCTAACTCTATAAGAGAAGATTCCAAGTTAGGAAAAAATTCATATGTAGGTAGATCACATACCTCGATACCTACCCGTCACACAGATTGTATAATTATTGCACATCTTCTCATTGACACTTCAGGCAATCAGTTTTGCCAATTTTCTAGAGATTCTCAAGAATCCAGTGTGTAGGAACTAATACTTCACCAACTGAGCTTTTCATCGGTCATTGGATTCACATAATCACCCATTTAAGAAGTAATGTTATAGATATGGTCCAAATATCCACCTTGTACTTCACTATTCACTTGTTCGAAATATCTTTGTCCTTCCAGAGGATCATTTGGTGCGACCACTCTTAGTTCTGATTCTTCAAACGTTAAAATCATTTTCTTGAAATTGATAATAGTTTGGTTATCAATATCCAAATAGATCCCCTAAAGAATAGGATAAGTATTTGTATCATTAACAATTTCGATCACCTCAAAGTCTTCATAAGTGTGAAGTCCTTCTATCTCAACAAGAACCTGAGTCAGTCGACTGATGGGTAAAACCTTTGACTTATTTGCTAGTCTAAGCTGGACAAGAGGCCATACTAATCTCAGTCTTCCCATACTCTCCCAAGTTTTCATAGTAATAATTTTCACACTAGAGCCCAAGTCTAGAATAATATAGTCCATGTCATAATATCCTATCTGGGAAGTCATTCTTAGTTCCCGACTAGTCTTCAATATTTTCCCAATATGATTAACCCTCTTTTCTTATCGCACATATTTTGGAGGTTCTTCTATTAAAGTTGTCAATACTACTACAACATCTTTATCCATGATTAGTGATAAATAAATTTTAAAGAATTCTTTCAGTTTACTAACCTTTTCCGTTGGTTTCTTTCGGAATAGCTGGTCAAATATCTCAAGAGTTTCCAAGATTGGTCTTTCAGATGGTATAGTTGTAGATGTCAATTCTTGAATACTTATTTTTATTTTTGGACATCAAATATTAATTTCTTTTGTTCTCTTGGTTGCACTCACGGTTGTCCATACGACGCTTCTTGATTGGCTCCAATCGCAACACCTCCTCTGTTCACTACAATAATACTTGTCTCCCTTGTCTCATTGAAGATCTTCTAGATATTCGAATTGGGTTTCTGAGGTGGGTTCAAATTTCCCACATTCCTAGCATTCCACTTCATAATCAATTGAGGGAATTCCTCGACAGTATGATCAAAATTTTTGCAATATGAACATGTCGTAGTAGAATTTGTGCAGTTTCCAGAAAAATTTCCAGGCCGCCCACAATTATAATATATAACTTGGCCTCTTCCACAACCAAATCCTCCTCCTTGTCCTAGAACTCTAAAAATTACACCCCCCTTGGGCTGAGGATATTGTGCTTGTGGGTATTAGTCCTGAGGGTACTAGTTATGAGGTAATTGTGCTTGAGCTCGCTCATCCAACATCCATTCATCATTCTTCATCAGGTGTTTGTCGATTATTTTCTCGAGTAGCAACTTATGCTCTACAATATTTCTCATCGTGGCATATGGATTGACATAATTTATAGCATGGAATGGCTGGCGCACTTATGATTTTATGTAAGTATAAACATTCTTCTGACCGATTCCCTATAGTATGGAATATTCTACGGCAAGGAACCCCTTGTTTTTTTATCACATTCAGTTCTCCTGATGCGACATAATTCATAAACATTGGGAAGTTGTCTTTATGATGTCCTTCGGTTCTACATCTGGTACACCATACTTCTTCTTGTACTTCCTTACCTTTCTTAATATCCTAAAGTTGCAACGTAAGGTTGGCAAGTTGCAACTGGATTTGCATCATTCATGAACCCATTTCTCTGATCATTGAGGATTCCAACTTCATATCCAGTTCCAGAGCCTCGCCCTGAGATACGATCTTCTACTACATCAATGGAATATAGATGTGCTCCTGATGCAACATAATTTATAAACGTCGGGCAGTTGTCTTTATGATGTCCTTCAATTCTTCATCTGGTACACCATACTTCTTCTTGTACTTCCTTACCTTTCTTAATATCCTAAAGTTTCAACATAAGGTTGGCAAGTTTCGACTTGATTTGCATCATTCATGAACCCGTCTCTCTGATCGTTGAGGATTCCAACTTCATAGCTAGTTCTTGAGCCTCGCTCTGAGATACGATCTTCTACTGCATCAATGGAATATAGATGTGCAGTAACATCACCCCAATAAAATTTTCCTTGTTTTGGACTTCTTATATTTGAAAAATTACTTTAGCCATCAACGTTTTGAATCTTTGGTTGAAGTCCCAAACAGACTTTGTAGTCAATTGCTTAATTTCTTTGATTTATGTAATGCATTGTGACTCATATTTGGGATTTCTGAGTGCATCTATTAATCTTGCCTGAATTTGATCTAAGGTCTTATGTAGGATTTCTATTGGAACCAAAAATAATTTCATGTACCAGTCGAGCGCACGACCTTTGAGGGTCATGATAATTTGATCTTTCTTTATGGCATTGTCTTGGACCTATCGCATGTTCCATATAGCTTCACATAGAAACCAATTTTTCTTAGGGTCCTCTAACCCATTTCCATTAAATATTGGTAAATTTATGTCATTCCTAGCCATTCTATTTACTCTTGGTACCACCAAATTAAATATTCTGCTAGTGGGATTTCCCCGACTGTTATTTCCACTATCACTGTTAGTCAGATTAGAAAAACCATTGGGTGATGTGTTTCTAGATCTTACCTCAGGTGATGTATGCGGGGTCGTGGGTATGCCATACTCTTGATTTGGGTATCGTGCTTCTCCTTCCTTGTATTCTTTAGATATAAGTTCATATTATTCTTCTTCATCGCATGATCCTTAATCAAGATGCGATGCCAATTCGTATCCCTCTCCTCCTGTCACACTGCCACTTCCTCTTCTTGTCATAGACTTCTTCTCTTTCTTGACCAAGATCTTTTTCCACTCTTGAAGCATCCACCTTCTAGCTCAGTCTCATTATTACCAGGAAAAATCAAAGTTTATCCCCATCCATTCTAGTCGCAAGTTTTCTTACGACATATCCTAAATATTCACGCGCAAATATTTACTCATTAGTCTCTATTCTCAAGCACCTTTTTCACACACCAGCATATTAATTCACAATTTTAAATATTTCAAATATCGCCATCGCAGTCCATGGAGAAAATTTTCACTATATGAATTTATCATGTTGACTGCAATTTCCGTGATATATCCTCCCAAAATAATATCGACCCAAAATTCGACAACCCTAGATATAGGATTACTAGTTCTTTTCCACCGTTGGATCATCTGAGGACTCTACTTGGTCGGTTTTCCTCCTTGGAAATTTTTCCTTTGGGTCACTAGCTTTGAAAACCACTCATGCAATACAATGGGAATTTCACTAAAGAAAATATCGTGAATGTCTGTGTAAAAGTATCATTCCAACCACTTAGTTAGCATCCACCGGGATCCTTCACTTTCTTCATGTGCAAACTCTAGTTCCTTATAATCAACCCAATATTGAATTTTCATCTTTGTTAGGTGCCAAAACATATCCCCACCAGAAGGACTCACAATCTCGGAAACTAAACCATTTGTTGGCATACTCTCGGTTGAGCAAGGTTCATATCCCTTGTTCGTCAACAAATCCCAAGATATTGGCCTGAGAGAATAGGACTCCATTGGCAACACCTGTGATGTAGATGAAGTCTCACCAGATATATATTATGGGGAATTCCAGAACCAAGTTTCTACAGTTATGTCAGGGATTTCACTCTTGCAATAATTATGAAATCACTCGACCGAACCTGCAATCCTTCTATTTTCATTCATTCATTCATGATAACTATCTACTGGTCCATCAACACATATTGCAGTGTTTAACATAAATAATTAGCACATATTTAATATATCATATGTGTGACACACACACACACACATATATATGAGCTTATTCATAATAGAGGCTATGCGACATGTTTATATCGACTCATGCATTCGACATAAGCATAAATATCAAAGATGCACAGACACAATATATAACATGGAAACCCATATAGTAAAAAATGCAAAGGTGCTCTTCTTCTTGCAAGAGAAAGGTTATCACCTTTGGTCTGCGCACAAAACTTGCAGAATCTTATTTACATATTATTTAAAATTCATTCATTCTTCTCTCATCTCATGCTCTCTGGTTTTAGTCTCTCTCTTTCTCTCTGTATCTCTTTCTCTTTTTCTCTTAATCCTTGATCTGCACACATCCTTGATCGATTCTTTGACTAAGCAATTCTCTCTATGATCAATCAACTCTTTCTCTCCTACATTAACGACCAACCTGCACACAACTTGGGTTTATGCTTTTAAAATATTTTATGTTTTACTATTCTTGATCCAACCATCAACTGACTCACAAATTTCAGTTGATAGGTTGTCTTTCTATTGATAGGTTGTCTTTCTAGGCACTATCGACCCAAAATACAATCATACTTTATCACTAAAAGCAATATTTTAGTCTAACAAACTCTTTCCAAAATCAGTTGATCTCTTCTTTTTGACTTGCTTTATTCCTCTTTTGTCATGGTTCCTTCTGTTGCAACTGCTCCCATTGCAGCTGCTTCCACCGCAAATCCTTCCGTCACGCGACCAGAATATTCATCTACCCGACCATAATTGTGTCAGAGTTCCGTTTGAATTTTCCTAGGTCCAACAAACAACAATGAATGCAACACTTAAACAAATCAAGGGATGAACAATGGTTTGAAATCACTCAGACTTCAAACAAACATGTTGAAGATGAAGATTCAGCAAATTATTGACAATTGAATTATAAGTTTCAACTCAAGCTAACATTGATAAAAATTCTCATCACCGCCTCAAGTTGCACACAAGAAACCAAAGTGGGCAACTAAGTTAAGTTTGATGAGAAACATAAAATAGATACAAGGAATTCTAAAATGAATCAATGGAATTTGGGTTCACAATTTTTTTTTGTCACTACTCCCTAGCCATCCACTTATGCAGAATCAATTGGGCATGATGAATGGATGGTGACAATGAAGTGTGAATTAGTTACTAAAAATCAGAATTGGAAAAATGTTTAGTGTCCAAAGGATGTAAAACACATTGGTTGTAAGTGGGTTTATAGAATTTAATGCAAGGAAAATGGTGAAGTTGATAAATACAAGGCTAGATTGGTGGAAAAGGGATTTGCTTAGAAATAAGGGATTTATTATGAAGAAACCTTCTTTCCAAAAACTAAGTGGAATACTATCAAATACTATTAGGTTTGTGCTAGATGTGGTTTCACATAATGGATGGAAAGTGAACCAAATGAACGTGAAGAGTGCATTTCTAAATGGTGATTTACATGAGGATGTATATATGACTCAACCTATTATTTTTTATATTCCATAGAAAGAAAGGAAGGCATGTAAATTGGTTAAGGCATGATATAGGTAAAAACAAGCTCTTGGAGCTTGGTATGATAAAATGGACACATATTTATAGAAATTTGGTTTTTTCCACAATGAGTCAAATGACACTTTGTATGTTCGAATCCAAGAAAACAACTTAATAATTTTGGTTATGTATGTTGACAATTTTATGATAACATATAATGATGATGATCATAATTTTTAGGAGAAATAAGAACTTCAAACATGTTTTGAAATGCCAGACTTGGGTTTACTTCATTACTATCTTAGAATTGAAGTTATTCAATGAGAAAGAAGCACATTAGTTTTTCAAACAAAGTATGTTTCTGAATTATTGAAGAAGTTTGGAATGGATGAATGCAAGCTAACCATCATGGACCCCATGGAGCAAAAATTAAAACTTTTGAAGGGGGGAACTGTTGTAGCCACAATGATCCCATCTTCTAAAAAATATGGGAGCCCCTTGTAGTCTTGTGATTTTTGTTTATTTTTGTTTTTATTGATTCAATTTCATTTTCTACTTAATAAAAAATGTGAGAGATCCTAAACAAAATAATTGTTTGATGAGCAATTTCAAATAAAAAAATGACAAATTACATGATACAATAAAAATCAATAGTGAATAGTCAGAATAGTTACATCTCTCTAAGAAATTATCTGATAGCCCCTTCGACTTAATTATATTTAAAATTGGGAATCAACGATTTGAATTCTAAAGCCTCAACTTTCCGACTCCGACTTTTTGGAAATCATAAGTAAGACAAAGTGTTATGTGATTATTGAAATTATTGAAGGACACTCGACTATTACTAGTCTGGCGTTTTTGGAAATCATAAATCGGGACCTTATTAAATTCTCACTATATCGTGTCCCCTACTTCCAAACCCTGAATTTTACAGTTAAACTCGGTAGGATAGAATAAGAGCATTACCAATTCATACATTATAATCATCCCTAACTCACAAATCTCGATCCTACTATCCATATATTATATTTTCAACACTTGATAGTCAGAATACTGTCAAAAACTCAATTAACCTTCATCCCGGTCTCCATCTCCTGAATTTCAGGTCCCACTTCCTAAAAAGTCTCAAAATTCAAATTTTAGTGTATGATGCATACAAACATATGATTGAATGAAATTTATGGTTTAAACCATCAAAATTGTACACTTTAAACAACTCAAACAACCCTAATTCTTCATTAACCTAAACATAGTTTGAATCCATCACCACAATTGTGTAGAGCCTTCATCATCCAAATAAACTTGTGCATAACTATTAAGGGTTACAATTTCATTTTTTCCAGGTATTATATTGTTTTCATCAGTTCTTTAAACCAGTAACGAATTCCATGGGATTATGTTGTTTTACTTCCTTGCAGAATTACAAAGAACACCATGGATAAAAGGACCAAATATAAATTTCATGTTGGTGAATTGAATACAAGAGACCCTAATTTTGGTTTCTTTTTCAACACAGACGCTTGGGTCTCAATACCCTATGTATCAATTGGGATAGAATTTATGCCATTTTTTATAGTGATGACTTCTCCAAGTTCCAGGATGAGTCACCTATCTACTATAATACCAGCATCTCTCAATTTCATGCAATTGTTGATCAACCCGCTATATTTCCTTATACAAACCTAGTTAAATGGGTCATCAATTCCACATATGTTCCAACTAGAAATTTTAGAGATGCCAAGCAAATGGTTTTTGTGAATATCAAACCTGATACCTTTTCCAAGACATATGCAGTCAAGGCTCTTCAACAACTTCTTACCCAGGAAATCATAAAAGCATTTGAGAACAAGATTGAACTAGAAGCCTTTTTTAATACCTAGATGGATGACCCTAGCACATTTATTATAAGACTGAATCAGCAATACTCCATCACTCTTATCAAATAACCCTACAAACTATTGGTTGCGTTGCTCTCTATATTCTATGGAGCTGAAAATTTCCAATACTTCAAACTGGAATGGATCATGTTGGCTTACTACATAGTGAATACAAATAAGGTTTTCAATTGGGCACAAATTTTTTCTATCACACTCAAATATGCACTTTTCCAAGTACATAAAACCCCTACCACAAAGAATCCAAGTTTTTATTTGTCAACATATTAATGGACGTGGTGTGTGCCTCATTTTATTTTCTGGCCATGGATTGGCATTGGACAGGGGAAAAACCTTTTGTTCATAATCTCTATTCAATTTTGTGTGAAGACAATTACATACCACATGTATATGACAAATGTGACAGGTTTATTAGCGTTTTCCACTTCACTATTTTTAAGAAAAATGATCCCCAACTTTTTTTAGAATTCCCTATCTCTGGTTACTCCTATGGGATATTGGTATAACATAGATTACTTCACCTATATCAAGATATGGGGGAGTAAAAATTTTCACCTATTACCTAGATTTGTCCCTGACTGGATGACACTTGTAGACGTTGCTTTCCAAACTATCATGGATGGTGTGAATGGACAGATTCATGCTCATAAAAGAAGGGTGTGGCCCAAGTTTCCTCTATATGTTGAGCATCTAGTAATTCAGAATGCAACTCACGGTGGTGTCATTTCCAAGGAAATAGTTTATCTGAATTTAGTCTTGGAAGAAAAGATAATGCATGACCCTAATGGGTTTATCCCAGGTCTATTTGATCAAACACACTTAAAGAATTCTTACACACATGAGAGAGGACCATATGACTCCTTTCTCCATAACTCTCATAGTTTTGAAGAGGTGATGAGAAAATTAATTGACCCATATTAGAGGGTTCTAATCCATGAAGCTCAGAAACAACTAAAACTTAGAGTTTTGGAAGAAAGAGAGAGATTATTTGAACATAAGGAAGATGAAAAAAGAGAAGTCATGCATGTATCTGGTGAGGATAAACAATCTAGTTCTTATACTACTTAATCCAAAGAAAAAATTAAGTTGGAAAAGGTACAAGGAAAACAACCTACTATCAGCTCTCCACCAACTTCTCCCATTCATAAGTTGAATACCTTGATATAGAAAACCCAAGTTTTGCAAGGTAAGGTTGCCTTTACTAAATCAATTTATCATGTTGATTTTGTTACTAAATTTGTCCCAAACGTTTCTGTTAATATTGAGGGAGAATATAAGTCTAGAAACCCTCCTCCCAAAAAAACTACTGAAGAAGTCATTTACTTAGAAAAGGAGCATCTTGTAGAAGTTATTAATCCAACACGTGTCATCTTAGAACCATCAAAATATGTTGCACCTCTAGATGACCAAGTTACCAATAAAAATGTCAAAATTGAAGAATATACAAAACGAGTTGATCAAACTATCAATCTTGATGATACTTCACTTGACCCTCATTATAAGCAATATCTTATACCTGACAATACTTTTCCGATACAAGAAACATACCAATAGGATATGCAACCAAATGCAAGTAAAACCCCAACTATTCCTCCTATGTAGTCCCAAGAGTCTAAACTTTCCCAAGAAACTCAACCTCCTATTGTCGATTTGTCCACAATAAATAAAGATCAAACCAGTTTGGTTCAATCCACTGAATTAATCCCTTCAACCATGACCAATATTTTCCATCATCAACACCATAGACTTTTTAACTTCTACAGCTAAAGGATCAACATATTTTTGTGATGAGGCTATAGTAGTTTTGGGATATTATTGTTTCAGTAAGAAACACAAATCAGTAATGAAAAGAGGTTGCAAAAGAATAAAATAAGGTCAAGCTTATGACGATCCAATTTCAAGAAATATAATTTGGAAATCATCTTTTGATGATCCTTAGAGCAGAGCGATAGAAGTAGATGCAACCTTAGGGGATTTTGCAGGGGCCAATTATGACTCTGTGTATTTTCTAGGTAAGGATTTTGATTAAGAAAAAGAAAAGTACAAAGTGAAAAAGAAACTATGCAAGAAAACCTAAACCAACAAATATAACAACTTAAGGTTCATCATGATGCATAGTTATATAGGTTGCAAGAACAGGTTCAACAATTATCAAGGCAGAAGGAGATTGCAGAGATAGAGGTAATTCAGCAGGCTACAGATCTTGTTGATCTTAAAACTCAAATGGAAGAAAATAAAGAGTATCATATTTCTTCCATATTTTTCAAATTAACGTCACAAGATTTCAAAGATGAATCCATTTCTTGCAATAAATGTTTGAGGAAAAATCAGATATCATTCTTTCAGGTTCTTAATGAAGTACATGATGTTTTTAATACTTTTGAGCATCTATCAGACGTACTAGGTGATCATGTAAGTGAGATAATATGGGATGATTCATCTTATGAACAACTTTGAAAACTAAAAATCACCTAAAGAATGTTCCCCGTGATCTTCCTCTCCTAGAATCCATGAAGTTGACGAGAGTTTGAATATCAATAAAATCTGTGGAATCTGTTTGCGATCATTCTAATCACATAATCATGAAGGGCCAAAAAATTTGTGCCAGGAAGTGGATGCTTAGTAATGACTACATGGAGACTTTGGGAATGCCAACCTTCGATGAGTTAGTTGATGCAGATCCAACTAAATTGAATATAGACGAAGTAGAATAAAAAAGAGATTAGTTAGTAAGTACAATACAAAATATATCTCAGATAGATATCTCTTATTTCAAACAATTCATAACAACCCCAACTCAACTCTAAGTTAGTTTACAAGTGTTTTTAGATAGTTGGTCGAAGATTCGTTTCAATAAGATCATTCCTCTCTTATGTAAAGCTCAACTAAAGTTGGAGCATGCCAACTATCTAAATATCACAGAGATGTGGGATGTTTACTCTAAGTGGAAATACTTTGTTTCCAATTTTGGGTAGTATAGGTAATAGTGATTTGTTAGATAGTCCTAAATTTTATCCTTATTTTATGGGTCTATGATTTTATTTGTTGAGAAACCTTTCACCTTTAGAGGGGGATATTCTGGGGAATTTCTGGTGAAATTTTATTGACCAGATTTTGTATGTACTATTTGACTTGCTACAACCAAGTATGTATTTCTTGTAGACTAGGTAATGTTGGATGGAAGAATTGTTTTTCTTATGATTCAACCATTTATTAATAAAATTTTCTTTATTGCATGTGTCCTTGACTGAATAATATATTGATTGATTTCGTATTGTTAATGATTCCAAGGGTTGAATAATCATTTTGTATTTTTCTGTTATGATGAATTGAAGTTACTGATTCTCATGAAATTGTTCATATGTTTTAGTTATGACGTTTATCCTTTTGTTAATTATTTGACGTAATGAGATACTTAACTTGATTTAACTGCTTTCATGAATTCAACATTAACCATAATTCTTACAACTTCCTAGCATGTTTTCCTAGTAGGGCCTATTAACCAAATACACTTTAAATAAAACTTGTTCCCTTTGAATTTTTATCAACAAATTTACCAACAATAATAAGTATCCTCTTTTGGATAAAAATATAAGTCCAATGGAGACTGAAATCCCTCATAAGTGATCACATCAAACAACTTGGAAATAGAAAAGTTCACGAGGGGATTTTCTGAAGTTCTTAGATCAGATCGCTTTCCTTGCGTTGGGGCATGAGCTATTTTTTAGGCATCAACAAATGGAGCTGGAAGGAGGGCCTAGAAATAACTAATTGACTCAAGGAATAAAAGGAAAAATCCTCCTCATTCCCCAATTTCTACTCACAGTCACTCAAATACACCAGTCACATCCACCGCTACTGCAAATTCACATCCCGAATCCATTTCACACCCACCCTCATATTCCACAAATCTAGTATGGTTTCCACTTTTCTCATACCCATTCCTGAAGACTCCTCACTATGTTTCTCCATAGAGAACATTCAACACATTTTAGAAACACCTTAGGAAGGAATTACCAGAACCCAATCCATAGATGAAAAAATAATCTGTCATTTTAGGGATTTTTCTCAAGGTTCTAAACAATATGTCGAGAGATTTACAATCAATCATGAATTAGAAACTCCTTCTCAAGAAGACATCCTAATCCAATACTTGCATGAAATTTTAACAGGATAGTCAAAGTCTAATTTCACTGCAAATCCAACTTTTCTTTATTTGGAATTTTTTCTTCTTCACTTAATCCATAGCTTAATCCAGATTCGGGAAGGCCATGTCAACCACCATCTTTTCCTGATTTCCCACCCAGTTCCCCTCACAAAAAGAAATCATACTGTAGTTATTCTTACCACCCTACTAAAATTTCATCAAAATAATTTGAGGAAGAAGAAAATCATCATCGAATAGCTCATAATTTGAACATGCCATGGCTTGATCAAGATGTTTTATTGGTACTGTTGTACAACATCCAATGCCAAAAAACCCTGAAAAGTTCTTACCAAAATTTGATCCTGATGATATAAAACCAACCAATGATCACATTAAGAAATTTATGTTAGCAATCCGCTTGTCTAACGCAATACATGAAGATGTAGTATGTAAATTGTTTCCCTATACTTTTGAGGGAAAATATTCAACTTGGTACTTTACTTTTCAACCCCAAACTATATGCTCATGGAACCAATTTGATTAATTATTTTTGACAATCATTGGCGATGATAAAACACCAGAAGAACTAGTAATGAAGCTATATACTATGAATATGCACAAAAAATATCATATCAAACATTTTAATAACATATTTAAAACTCTTAAGAACAAAGTCCCTACTGAATATATTCTAGCTAAAATCCTTCTTTTGGCATATAATGTAAAATACATTACAACTCGTTAATCCATGTGGGAAAAAAGGTCACACAAACTAACTTTGTAAGAAGACTTTGATGAAGCTATATTGGTAGAGAAAGACAAGTTAAGATTGAAATATAGTCTTGATATTAACACTGATTAACCAAGTACTTCTCTAAAGAAAATTGATCCCATAACTAAAAACAATCCTCGAGAGAAGGAACAAAGTGCTTTTTATTTTAAAAACCTTTAAAAGGTTCTATAGAAGGTATCCAATGAAGAGTAGACCTTAGGAAAAACACAAATGAAGGCACATCCAACAGGGGAGGCTATTTCCTAAACTCTTATAGAATTCCTTATCAACAACCTAATAATCAACAAATGCCTCCTTCTAAAGGGATGAACACAGATGATGTAATCTCGGTACTGAGATATTTACTTACAAGAGCACAACCTCCTTATAAAAATGCAGATAATAATTTCATTAAAAATACTAAAGAAGATTAAAATGTTCCAGAAGATCCAAATACCCATTCCCTTCATTAATTTTTGTAACTTCTAGGTTATGATGAACAAGACAAACCATAAACATTTTATGTATTACAACATCCCTATAACACCAGAGGAAAAACAAAACAAACCAAGACATTCCTTCTACATATAAAAACCTACCTACAATTTCTAAGATCACTCCTCATGAGGATACTACTACTTTTGAGCTCGACTATGACCCTGTGGAAGACTTTAATAAATGTAAAGCTAACATCTCTATATTTGAATTATTGAAAATTCCTCAAATTAGAGATAAAATTGAAATTAGTCTAGCTCCGAAAAAACAAAAAATTGTTGAACACAATATACTAGAAACCCCTTTCCAAGAAAGAAATCAACAGTTTCCTGTTACATCCTCCATTTGGAAAAAAATGAAAACACCACTTTTCCTATTCTTCTTTGAAATTTTCAATAGGAATGTCCAGAACTACATGGTAGATTCTAGTTCATCTTCAAATGTAATTCCACTGTTTGTTTGTCAAAAACTTAATGCACAAATACAACATTCACCGACATAGACAGTGTGATTGGATAAATCCAAATTAAAGGTTGTAGGAGAATTGAAAAATGTTTTAATCAGGATTTCCCCATACCCTAGGATCCATCAAACATTTATATTGTTGTAGATGATGTTACTAAATCTTATGGGATGTGGTTGAGCCATGATTGATCTCACAAACTAAAAGGAAATTTTGCAAAAGACTAGTCACACTTATGGTTTCCATACCAAAGTAAATCCAATAAAATTAAAATCGAAAGAGAACCATATATAAAACAAATTGTTACCGATCTTGATGACCCTAGTGAACCTGTCTTGCCCATGAATTCCAATTTAGGTAATTACTATATGGACACCTTTTTTGGAGACCTTCTTGCTGACATTTCTCATTTTTTCTCATTTTGCAGATCAATCAGAGGTCATGAAATTTTTCCATATTGATTCTTCTTAGTCTATACTACATAATTTCTATAATGTAAATACCAATTTTAAGCTAGACAAGACTTGCTAGACATTGGTTTATGATGGCTCGAAATCCAAGCATGGAGCTGGAGGTGGTTGTGTTTTAATTGATCCAATAGGAAATAATACTATGATATATTTCCATTTGGAATTTTAATTTACAAATGATGTGGTTGAATACAATGAATTAATTCAAGGTCTAAAAAAGGCAGTCGATTTGAAAACTAAATTTATCGAAGTTTTTGGTGACTCAGAAATAATCATTCAAAAAATAAGGAACGCAATCCATTGTGTCTCAACACACTTCAAGAATTATCAGAAAGAGGCATGGGATTTGATTAATCACTTTGAATACTTTAACATAAACTCTATTCCTAGATCACAAAACTTTGATGCAGACTTATTAGCCAATGTCGCTTCTAAATTGATGCATGTAGAAGGTTTTTCACCCGATGATGCATTCTCTATTGAATTGATTTACAAACCTTAAATACATGTTAATATTACAAGCTGGAAAGTATTTGATGATGACCAAGAAATTATAAATTTCCTCACAACCCAAGAAACTTTTAAACAAGTAGCTATTGATGAAGACACTCATGACAAGTTCCTATCAGAAATGAAAAACCCTTCAAATCCACAAACACCTACCACTTTAATTCTCATATCAATTGTAAAACTTGAAAATTTTGTTGACTTATAGTATATGTTTAAAAAGGTAACAACTGTAAAACTAACAGCTCCTATATGAATTATCAAACAGTAAATTTGGGGCATGAACATAATCCTCAGAATATCAACATAGATACTGAAAGCACACCTACAGAAAGAGAGACATTTAGCAAACTATTTAAAGAATACAAAAATGTTTTTGCATGGACATATGATGATTTGAGAACATTCGACACTAGCATCATTCAACATAATATACCTACGAAACCTGATATTAAACATTATCAATAAAAACTCAGGAAAATGCACCCTATCCTAGAACCATCTGTTAAAAAAGAATTGGATAAAATATTATCAACAAGGATCATTTTTCTAGTAAGACACACTCAATGGATAGCCAATTTATTCTCAGTATGAAATAAAAATGGAGATATTCTCCTTTGTGTTGATTTTTCAAATATGAATAGAGCCTCAGAGAAGGAAATTTATACAGTACCCCCAATGGAACAGATCCTAAAAAAAGTATCTAGATCATAAATGTTTTCATTATAAAATGGATTCTCAGGCTACAACCAAGTTCTAGTCTCTCATTTTGATAAACTCAAAACTGGATTTAGAACACCATGGTGCACATTTGCATACAAAAAAATGCCTTTTGGATTAATTAATGCAAGTTCTACTTCTCAAATAGCAATGGACATTGCGTTTAGAGGTTTGATCCAAAAATCTATTGTAGTTTACTTAGATGATGTGACCATTTTTTCAAAAAAGAGGCAATACCATCTATCATAATTAAGACAAGTATTAGAACGATGTAGGAAATATGGTATCTCGTTCAATCCTAAAAAAAAATCTGTGTGGTCACTGAAGGTAAGTTACTAGGGTTCATGATTTCCAAACATGATATAATGATTGAACCAAAATGAACTCAAGTTATATCTTAGACAAATTTTCCCAGTTCAAAAAAGTCTATGCAATCATTTTTAGGGAAAATGAATTTTGTAAGGAGATTTGTTCCTAGCTTTGTCCAAATTGTTAAACCCTTATAGGACACGATAAAAAAGGATGTGGTATTCAAGTGGAATGATGACCAGAAACAAGACTTTTGAAATATTAGGGAATTTATTGTTGAAGCCCCTACTCTGATGTCCCTTGATTTTTCAAAAGATTCTATTTTATATACATTTTCTTTTGAAATTTTATATGATGTAGTCCTAACACAACATAATTCTGAAGGTGATGAAATCTTGATATCTTTTATGAGCTCTAATTTAAAGGAAGTTGAGTTGAACTACCCAGAAATTGACACAAAATCTTATGCAGTCTATAAAGTGGTCAACATTTTATACCCTATATTTTGAAATCGTGAACTAAAGTTATTGTTCCTTATTCAACAGTTTAGAACATATTAATTTAGAGAGAACTAAGGGGAAAACATTCTCACTGTAGGACTGCATTACAAGAATATGGCCTCGAAATTCAACCTGCTAAAATTTTTCCTGGGAAAGGATTATGTAAGTTAGCATCTCAAGCAATAAATTCACAGAGTGGCAAAGCAAAATGGTAAAATGAAGAGAAATCTATAGAATATAAAATCTATTTCCTCCCTGCAACAATAGATTTATGGTTATATAGTGACATTAAATTTCTATTGATTGACGGGTATGCCCCTCAAAACCTTGAACCCAAGAAAAGAAGAGCTCTCAATCTCAAAGATACTTCGTACCAATCAATCAATGACATTCTTTACAAAAACAACTTTGATGGAGTATTATTGCGATGTGTTGAAAAATATGATAACCATAGAATACTAAAAGATATACATGAACGTCCTTTTGGTGGTCATCTTGGAAGATAAATTAAAGCGCATAAAATTACAAGGGCATGATACTATTGGCCAACCTTATTCAATGATGCACACACATTTTCTCACAAATGTGAATACTATCAAAAGGATGCTGGAAGTGTTAAGAAACTCGTAGTTCCCATTAAATTAGTTGTTATGGATGCTCCCTTTCAGCAGTGGGGTTTGAACATTATTGATCTAATCAATCCTCCATCCTCCACTTAACATAAGTACATTTTAACTGCTAAATATTATTTCACAAGATGGGTGGAATCAATCCCACTAAAAGTAGTCAACACAAACAAGGTGATTTTGTTCCTTGAAACTAATATAAACCAGGTTTGTTGTTTCAGAATCCTTAGTTTTTGAAACTGCATCATATTTTTCATCTGTTGATCTTACTCAATTTGCATTAGCCAAAGGCATAAAAATAAAGTATTTCTCTAATAACCTAGGAATGACCTAGCTAAATCCAATAACAAGAATTTAATTAAAATCCTTAAGATAACTATAGCAAGTAATCACAAAATATGACATACACAATTGATTAATGTTTTATGGGAATATAGGGTAACTCGTAAAGATGCCATTGATAATTCACCTTATTTCCTCGTTTATGGTAAATAATTTGTTCTACCTCCCAATCTGGCCATACCTTCCCTTCAACTAGATGATTCTGTACAAGAAGAAGATTACTCTACTTTATAACATAGGATTAATTATCTACTTCAGTTAAAGGAAGAGAGAGAAAAATATAAGAACAAATTCTACCAACATCAACAATTGGTTAAGTGTTGATTTGATTAAAAATATGCTTTCCATGGAGAGTTTCAAGTAGGAGACCTTGTTTTGAAATGGGATAAAACACACAAACATAAAGGTGAGCATACTAAGTTTCAATGCACATGGTTAGGGCCATTTGTTATTGCTGAACAATTAGGTCCTAGAACTTTCTGATTACAGACATTGGAAGGGTCTTTAAGAGACTTATCCATTAAATGCTTGAACCATTAAAAAATAATTTGTCTAGTGTGTTTCATTAGGCCTATACATAGAGTAGGATAGTTTTTTTTGTCTTCAACTTTTTTTGTTTATTTGTTTTCAATAAAGTGGCTTCAATAGTACTCTGAATCTTAACCATTTTGTGTAAAGGTCAGAAGAATGCTTTAAATTTTGCGGCAGATTGTTAGCTCCATGACTTCCTTTACAACCCATCTAGCCATTGAGTTTATGAAATATTATATCAGGTATTAAATTTTCAATATTACCAAAAAAATATTTGAGTATCTAAAGAAAATTAAAATGTTTAATTTCCCCTTTAATGAGAATACATTAATATATGACATGGGAAATGATTCTTTAGCGATACACTCTTATATCCTTTACATCATTCCTAACTCTAAAGGATTTTTTTGAGTTGCTTCCTCGTTCACTCATTAAGTTTTTCTTATTTCTTGGTTATTACGAGTAAAAAAATTCCTCAAAAGTGAATTGCAAGATAATGGGTCTCATCACGATCCAACTTATCATGTTCATAAGTACTTGTAAAATGACATCTCCGCTGTTGGTCACCAAGAAAGGGATATGGCTTCTAGCCTACAACTGGAATATATGGGATCTTATTACAAATCAACATATTCATGATCTATGTGTACTAGGGAATGACACTACTATCAATTGGTTACCAATCCAAAGGAGTGGTTTGCAATTTATTTTTCCAAATAATTTTTTCAATAAAAGGCCAAAAAATAAGCTAAAGGACATGAGGTCTTGTTATTAGGACGACCTAATCATGTTCGTTAACTCATGTGGATCGATGTTATCACCATCTAGACACCAAACCAAGATAGTTCCTTTTGGTGTTAACTTAGAGGACATGGGGTATCATCACAAGCCAACTTGATTGGTTTCTGTAAGTGTTCGTGAATGATGCTATCACCAAATGATCACCAAATCAATGTAGTAATATGTTTCCTTTAAAAAAGATAAAAATAAATAAAAAAGGAAAGGTATCATAATAATTTTTTATATACATTTTTGTGAATGGGATAAAAGAAATTCAAAAATGGATTAAAAGGAAACCTTGTCGATGCTATGGATTCCTGGTGGCAGCATATGCAATGCTCATGATCTTGGGGTTTTACCTTAACACCACTCAAATTCATTTTACTCTTGTAATAACTTCAATTCTTCTCAGCAAAAGGGAAATTATATACTGCATACTTTTGGCCTCTTACCTTAGATATGATTTATTCACACCAATTGGTAATATGGAGCATGAATCTCTTTTGAACCTTGAGAACCATATTTAAGAAGATTGTCGATTTGTGTTTTGTAAATTAAGTCAAATATGAATGCCATAAATATAAAATGTTTCAAAATACTTGTATGACTGAACATAGATAATTGGTTCTTCCTAGAGAGTCGCCATTTGTTGTAGCCACCACGATCCCATCTTTTTAAAAAGATGGGAGCCCCTTTTAGTCTTGTAATTTTTGTTTATTTTTGTTTTTATTGATTCAATTTCATTTTCTACTTAATAAAAATGAGAGAGATCCTAAACAAAACAGTCGTTCAATCAGAAAGTTCAAATAAACAAAGGACAAATTACATGATACAATAAAAATCAATAGTCAAAAGCCAGAATAGTCATATCTCTCTAGTAAACTACCCGATATCCCCCCCGACTTCATTATAATTAAAATTAGGAATCAACGATTTCAATTGTAAATTCTCGACTATATAATTCCAACTTCTCAGAAATCGAAATTCAGATAGAGTTTTATATGATTATTGAAATTGTCAACCGACACTCGACTATTACTAGTATAAATTTTTCACAAATCGGAAGTCAAGACCTTATTAAATTCTCACTATATCGTGTTCTTGACCTCCGAACCTCGAATTTTATAGTTAAATCAACAAGCGAGAATAAGAGCATTACCAATTCATACATTATTATCATCCCTGACTCCCGACTCCTGATCCTACTATCCATACATGATATTTTCGACACTCGATAGTCAGAAGACTATAAAAACTTCAAATAAACCTCACCCTAATCTCTAGCTCTTAACTTTCATGCCCCACTTCCAAAAACTGTTTTGAAATTCAAATTTTGGTGTATGATGCATGCATTGAATAAAATTTATGGTTTAAACCGTCAAAATTTGACACTTTAAACAACTTGAACAACCCTAATTCTTCATTAACCTAAATAGAGTTTGAATCCATCACCAGAGTTGTGGAGAGCATTCATCCTATAAGTAAATTTTTGTATAGATGTTAAGAATTACAGTTTCATTTTTTAGGTATTATATTGTCTTCATCAGTTCTTTAAACCACTAATGAATTCCATGGGTTTAGGTTGTTTTATTTCCTTATAGAATTACAGAGAACACCATGGATAAAAGGAACATATCTAAAGATCATGTTGATGAATTTAAGACAAGAGACCATAATTTTGGCTTCTTTTCCAACACGAATTCTCAAGTCTCAGATACCCTATGTCTCTATTGGGATATAATTTACGCCATTTTTTACAATGATGACTTCTCTGAGTTCCAGGATGAGGAACCTATCTACCAGAATATCAACAACTCTCAATTTCATGCAATTGTTTCTCAATATGTTGTCTTTCTGTACACAAACCTCATTAAATGGGTCATTGATTTCACATATGTGCCAACTAGCACTTTTAGAGATTCCAAACAAATGTTTTTTGTGAATATCAAACCTGATACCTTTGCCAAGATATATGCACTCAAGGCTCCACAACTTCTTACATAGGAAATCATAAACGAATTTGATCAGAACAATATTGAACTTGAAGTCTTGTTGAAGACATGGATGGATGACCCTAAATAATTTATTATAAGACCAAATAAACAATACCCCATCACTATGCTTATAGAGCCATATAAACTATTGGCAGTGTTTCTCTATGGATTCTATGAAGCTGAAAATTTTCCAATACTTCAAACTAGAATGGATCCCATTGGATTATTACATAACGACTACATGTAAGATTTTCAATTGGGCACAAATTTTCTCTATCACATTCAAATATGCATTTTTCCAAGTATAAAAAAAACAACCAAAAAGAATCACAGTTTTTATTTTACAGCATATTTAATGGACATGGTGTGTGCCTCATTTGATTTTCCCGCCATGGATTGGCATTGGACAAGGGGAAAAAATTATGTTCATATTTAGTATTCAATTTTGTGTGAAAAAAATTACAAAGCACATATATATGACAAATGTGACATGTTTATTAGTGTTGTCCACTTTGCTATTCTTAAGAAAAATGCTCCCTGACTTTCTAAGAATGCCCTATCTCTGGTTACTACTATGCGAGATTGGTATAACATAGAGTAATTCACCTATCCCAAGACATGTGGGAGTAAATTTTTCACCTATTACCTAGAGTTGTCCCTTAATGAATGACACTTGCATAAATTTATTTTCAAACTATCATGGATGGTGTGAATGGACAGATTCATGCTAAGAAAATAAGGGTGTGGCCTAAGTTTCCTCTATATATTGAGCATCTAGTAATTCAGAATGCAGCTCACAGCGGTGTCATTTCCAAGGAAATAGTTCATCTGAAGTTAAGCTTGGAAGAAAAGAGAATGCATGACCCTAAGGGGTTTATCCCAAGTCTATTTTATCAAGCACACTTAAATAATTCCTACATACATGAGAAACAACCAAATGACTCCTTATTCTAGAGCACTCATAGTTTTGAAGAGGTGATGAGGAAAGCAGTTGATCCATATTAGAGGGTGTTAATCCATGAATCTTAGAAACTACTAAAACTCATAGTTTTGGAAGAAAGAGATAGATTATTTGAACAAAAGGAGGAAGTGAAAAGGGAAGCCGTGTAGGTATCTAGTGAGACTAAAGAATATACTTCTACCACTACTAAATCCGAATAACAAATTCAGTTGGAAAAGGTACAAGGAAAAAAACCTACTACCATATCTCCACCAGCTTCTCGCATTCAAAAGTTTAATACCTTTATACAAAAAATCCAGGATTTACAAGTTAAGGGTGCCTTTACTAAATCAATTTATCATGTTGATTTTGTTCCTAAAGTTTGTCCCAAACACTCCTATTAAGATTGAGGGGGAAGATAAGTGTAGAAACCCTCCTCCCAAAATAACTACTAAAGAAATCATTGAATTAGAAAATAAGCAACATGCATAAGTTATTAATCCAACACCAATCATATTAGGACCATCAAAATCTTCTACTCATCCATATTCCCAAGTTACCAATAATGACGTCAAAATTCAAGAATCTACAAAACTAGTTGATCAAACAATCAATCCCGGTGATACTTCACTTGACCCTCATTCCAAGCAAGAACCTATATGTTGGTTTAAACTATTACTGTGCAGACCCGGATTTACTTTATTGTACCAACAAAACCCCTAGCTCACTGGCCCTTTCGGCGACAGACCGCAAAATGACCTGAAGTCTCACCCGAAGTGATCTTAGATGGGTTGGCTGAAGAATCACGTTTCCTCAGCCAGGTTCTATAGCATCCTACATTCTCCAGACTCTACTTAACCAGTTGAATCCCTCTACAAATGATGTATCTCTCTTCCTAGCAGACTCTGCTATGAGACTGACTCTTATCGCATTGTAGCTTCTAGGACGATGCGCAAACTTACTCTTCTACTTAGCTCTTATCCTGCGATATCTCACACCGCAGCCTCCCCGACAGTGCGATATCGCCTTTCTACACTACGATACTTCCTACAGTAAGACTCAATATGCTCATCAACTCTCAAGGTCCAGAGGCTTCCTCTCTGGGTATAATAGCTCAGTTAACCTTCATCAAGGTGTTAAAGGACTTCACTTAACCTCTACAGTCTAACATGCTTAACATTAATCATGCTCAACTTACTGAACTAAATATACAGAAGTCACTTAACACTGTAACTGTTACTGTCTCAATCAAGCACTAATAAACTCATATACAGAATACTTAACACATTCAACTCACATTTAACCTTCCATTAGAGGAAATTTCAACTCAAAATGGGCCTTTTAACTTTTATTCAAATTCCATGTCATCATGTGTTAGCCAATGAAATTTCTTTAAATTTGAAATACCGTATAGGTCTTAAACACCTTTTTAATATAAATTTGGGGATAGGTATCATAAAAAAAACTACTTTTTTTGTTTGTATTTTTGACATATCTCCCTGTGTTTTTTCTCAAATTTCGACCGGGAGAGCTTGTTGGATGCGGAATTAAATTCTGCATCAAACGAGTACCCACTAGGCATACTTTTGATGCACCCCGCTAACCCAAAAACATGAAATACCTGAAAAAATGGAATGATGACATCATCATTCTATTTTTTCAGGTATTTCTTGTTTTTGGGGTAGCGGAGTCCATCAAAAGTATGCCGAGTGGGTACTCGTTGGATGCGGAATTTAATTCCACATCCAACGAGCTCTCTCGGTCAAAATTTGAGTAAAAACACAGGGAGATATGTCAAAAATACAAACAAAAAAGTAGTTTTTTTCTTTTCTTCCTCCAAAATTAATAAATATTATTTTATTATTTTAACTATTATTTTATTAATTCATTTTAGGAGGCCCATTTTGAGTTGAAATTTCCTCTAATGTATGTTACTACAACTGACGGATAGCATACATACATTCATTAACTGATAAGCAAAGTTCATGTAACAGATAACAGATAGCCAATCAGTAAAGCATAGTCACATGACACAGTTGCACAACACACGGGTTTTACGTGGTTCACTTCCCAGGAGGAAGCTACGTCCACAGGAACTGTGTTTATATTATATCTGGAGAGAGTAACACAATTCCGCTACAACCTCTTATGCAGCTTGAGATCTTCTAGGAAACTCCACGCACTCAGCCGAGAGCCCTTCTCTCTTAGATCTCTTCTCTAATATTGCTTTCCTCTTACAATATATCCTCTCTCTCTCAATCCCTGCGGATTGTTACATGCATGCTTAAGGATTCGGCTACTGGTTACAGTAAGATAACTACAGACTGAACAACAGAACCAGAGCTCGACTCTCCTCAATGACTTGCTAGCTAACTGATTATCTAAAGCATCTAGCCCTTCATAATACAAAATACATGCTTAAATAGATGGCTTGAAGGTCTCACCTTGATACAAAACTGTGGGCCTATCCCAACAGTAACCCAAAACCCTAACTGTGACAATCGGCCATCCTATACTTTGAACTGCCACTTACTGGTCACACTGCAACTTTCTGCAGTCTTCCACGATGTCTGGCGCTGATCGTGGGTATGGGCATTTCTTCCTCGGTCGCTCCCCTTCTGTCCTTTGTCTTTAATACCTCGTCCCATTACTCCTTCTCCATTCATGAGGGTAGCTGATCCCTCCTGTCGTTGTCGCTGCCTTAAATGCAGTGGTTGAGCTCTCTTCTCAGCCGCTTCAGGTACTATTTCCTTTGACTTTCTTGTTCCGATAGCAGCTTTTCCTATAGCTGTGGGGCCCTGCTCCAACAGTCCCCTAACACTTACTTGTGGCTCGTCCTCGAGTCACTAACATCTGGTTTCTCTTTCTGTAGCTTCTTCTTGGCTTCCTGCAAAGTCCTTGCGAATATTTCTCTGAGTCCTGCGACATGTTTTTCCATAGCTTCGACACAGTCTTGTGCCGCTTCCAGCATAACTTGAGTAATCATGGGATCTTCTGTGCTATCAATTTCACTTTTGCTTGTAGTGAACTCCTTGACCTTCTGCTCAACCGCATCAACCAGCTCTGCGATTTGTTCCTGATACGGTTGAAGCATATTATTGAATTGTATTTCTTTTTCTCACAACCGTTGCACTTCCTGTTGCAAACGGTTCATCTCTGTCATCTTCTTCATCTTTGCAAGAGCTCCTAAGCTCTTGACTTCTTCCTTCATTGCCGCTACTAAATTTTCTATGTTCTAGATGCTCTGTTGCAATTCCAGTCTATCTGGGAGCTCTTCTAGCTCCAACCATGTCTTCGTCGCATCAGCTAGCAATGACTCTGCATCATCTATGCGACACTTCATCTATGTTGAAGTGATTCTAAAGGCCTGCACCCTTGCTTCCTTGTCTACCTCAGGTGTTCTTGGTGCTCGAGCCTCAAGCTCAGCAATCTGCGCCTTGTGGTATTCCTCCATCTTGACCATTGTCTCTTCCAGATCCTTTGCTCTATCTGCAATTCTTCTTCTGTAAACTTAGTTCGTAGATATCTCTTATATTTCCTTCCCCCATTGTCATGCTCACGCTCTAGTATCTTGTAAGACCTTCAAGTGACCGCTTCACCTGGATCACCATCAAATCCTTCACACAAGATATACTCCAAAGTTGCATATAGGTCTCTTCGTGGATCAGCAGCTCCTTTAAGGATCTTTGAGCTTTTGAGAAGCCTTCCACAAATATATTTTCCTCTTTATCTGGGTTAGAACTCGTATCACAAAGAAAATATAAATCTGTATCTTCCGGCCTTCTCAAACATTTCATTCGATCTGGATCATTTCATACGAAAACTATACAAACCATGAATTCCATTCCGAAAGCAAGCCTTTGTCTACATTCTGTAGTAAGAAAATACCCTGGATATGGTGGCACTTCATCAACTTTTTCCTTCTTGTTTCTTTTTCTCATTTTTACTTTCTTCCTCTTTCTTTTAATCCACCTTTTGGTCACTCTCATTTTCGTATTTCTTCTTGTCTGTAGATTTCTTCTCATCATTCTTGTCCTCTA
The DNA here is from genome assembly GCA_001517045.1 of Pseudotsuga menziesii. Taxonomy (NCBI): domain Eukaryota; kingdom Viridiplantae; phylum Streptophyta; class Pinopsida; order Pinales; family Pinaceae; genus Pseudotsuga; species Pseudotsuga menziesii. Next base: position 447,792 of record LPNX010236896.1, read on the forward strand.
GTTTCTTATCTTCAGTGATCTTCTTGTCTTTCTTTTTCTTTACTCTGAGCTGGTCTCTTCTACTATCTGAGCTTGACTCCTCATCCTTGGCGTCTGTCTGAAATTGCAAAAGTAACCCTTCTGTCTGAATGATATGTGTATTTATAATGAATGCGATAATCTCTGAAGCAACGGTCTCTTAAGCTAGACCCGTTGGCGGCATTTATTGCATGGAAAATACAACACCAGGCGCCCCGATCCTCATTAAGTGCTAAAAATATGATCAAATCTCCCTTGAAAATTGTGTACAGGCACTGGTCTCGACCAAGATTTACCAAATCTAGGACAATCCTTGTACTATTTCCAAATCTAGGGCAACGTATTCCTGTCATATCTAGATTAATTGCTTGTCAGAGGGTGAAGTGACTAGCCCTCTGTCCCTTTTCAAAATTGTCTTCGTGGCACAGGGGAGCATCACCTCGCTGCGATGTCACACTGTATCGTCCTGGACCAAAAAGGTTGGCGTGAACTCCACAATGTTCAAAAAATCCGCAAGAGTCCTATGACTTGTGCAAAATAAACTTTTCTGCTGCGATTCCTCCTACTTAGATTTTTTTTGTTTTAAGTGTAGACTACTTATGGGTGCGATGCCTCCTTTTAACTACACCAGGCATTTTCACCATCCTTCTCTGAGTTAGGGTTGTGAGGTGGAGTGGCTATCACTATAAAGCTTAAGCCTACTGGCATTAATCAAAGTAGGAACAAGCTCCCCATTCAGTTTATTGAGCTGAACAGCACCTCTGTCTGTGACTTGCCGAATCTGATATGGCCCCAACCAATGTGTCTTGAGCTTCCCTGGAAACTTAAAAAAATTGCTGTCGTAAAGGAGCACTAGGTCTCCTATCTGAAAAATCTTGCTCTTGATGTGCCTGTCATGCCAAGCTTTTTCTCATGCCTTCTGTACTTTTTGATGAAATCCTGCGATGAATCTGTCTTCTTCTAAGGAAAGCAACTGCGCTAGTCTTTCATTCATCGTATCTGTATCAGCCATCTTGGTAATTTGAGCAATTCTTAAACTAGGAATAATATATTCCATAGGCATAACAACCTTTTGTCCATACACCAAGCTGAAAGGTGTGTGTCCTGTAAGTTTCTTGCATGTAGTCCTATAAGCCCATAATACAACATTAACCCTAAGGTCCCAATCATCTCTTTGGCTGTTACAGATCTTAGTAAGAGCATTTTCTAGAATCTTGTTAAACGCCTCCACCGTACCATTAGCTTGTGGGTGGTAGGGAGTGCTCTTATGATGCTGTATCTGAAATTCCTCCGTCAAGGCCTGAATAGTGCAATTCAGAAAGTGTGTGCCTTGATCACTCATCAAAATTACTGGACATCCAAATCTACTTATGATGTTCTCAAAAATGAACTGTGCAGCTATAGTAGCATCACAATTCCTTACGGCTTTGGCCTCTGCCCACTTGGTGAGCTATTCTGTTCCTATGATGATCTATCTCGCACCAGTTCATTTCCCGAGCGGGTTGATAGGACCCATGAAATATATAGCCCACTTGTAAAATGCCCGCAGTGTAATCTGTGGTTGCAGTGGCATTTCATCTCTCCGTGAAGGTTTTCCTACCCTCTAGCAGATATCGCAGCATCTGCAAAACTCTTTAGTGTCTTTGTGCAAAGTAGGCCACCATAATCCTACGGCTAGAATTTTCTGAGCAGTCAGCTTTCCTACGAAATGACCTCCTGCGGTACCTGAGTGTGCTTCTCTAATAATGGCTTCTTTCTCGTGTGGCATAATGCATCTGCGCAGGACTTCATCTGGACCTAAATTATATAAATGTCATGTGATCAAAGTGAAGTCTGCTGATTTAACAACTAACTGTTTCTTTTGCTGCTTAGTAAAGTAAACTGGTGCCCACCCTGTAGTGAGAAAGTGAATAACATCTTCGTAATACTCATCTGCGATCTGGATAGAAAACAATTGTGCATCTGGAAAATTATCCTCTAGATTACTTGGTTCTTCTCCTGAGTCTATTCGCGACAGATGATCAGATTCGGCATTCAATATTCCTGGTTTTACAATAATTTCAAAATCATACTCCTGAAATAGGAGTAACCATCTACAGATCCTTCCTCCTAGCACTAGCTTATTGACCAAGTACTTTAAAGCAGAATGGTCAGTGAACATCTTGAATGAGGCACCCAACAGATAGTGCCTGAACTTCTGTAGAGCATACACCATAGCTAATCCTTCTCTTTCTGTGGTGGTGTAGTTCTTTTCTGCGATAGATAACTTTCTGCTGGAGTACGCGATAGGGTGATTGATACCCCCTTATCCTGGCTATGTTAAGGAAATCCCTAGTGCGATGCCAGATGCATCCACATGTACATGAAATCGCTTGTTCCAGTCTAGAAATACTAAGATGGGTGCTGTAACCATCTTCTCTTTAAGAGTGTCTAAACTTTGCTGACATTCCTCATTCCATAGGAATTTCGCTTCTTTCTTTAACAGCTTTTCCATAGGTGTTGTGATTTTTGCATAGCCTTTGATGAATTTTCTATAATACCCTGTATGACCAAGCACTGTCCTCAATTGCTTGACTGATTTGGGTGCTGGGAGATTTACAATGATGCCAATCTTTGCAGGATCTACCATCAAGCCTTGTCTGCAAACAATATGACCCAACAAAATACCAAATGGTGCATAGAATATACATTTCTTCAAGTTAAGAGAAATATGATATTGCCTACATTTCTCTAACATGAGCCTTAAATATCCTATATGATTTTTTATTAATCCAACTTATACAGTCCAATCGTCAAAATAGACTTCTAAGAATTTATGGATGTAGTCCTTAAAGATAGCAACTACTACTCTAGAAAATATAACTGGTGCATTTTTAAGACCAAAGGGCATTATCGTATACTGGAATGAGCCCCATTCTGTCACAAAGGTGGTCTTATATCAATCCTCTGGATGGATTCTTATCTGGTGATAGCCTGAAAATCCATCAATGAATGAGTAGATCTCTTGTCCTCCTACATTGTCTAAAACTTCATCAGTAAAAGGTGTCGGAAACGGGTCATGAAGTGATGCGTCGTTGAGTTTGTGCAAATCGACACAAATCCTGATTTCTCCTTTGGTTTTCTTTTCCTGCACAACCATGGGACTAACCCATTCACTCTCTTCTACTAGCTCAATGATTCCTGCTGCTAGCATCTTATCAATCTCATCCTTAACTTTTTATTTATAGCGAGGATTTAATCTATATGGACGTTGCTTAACTGGCCTAGCATCTTCTTTCAAAGGTATCTTCATGACTCCCAAATCTCCTACTATTCCCTTCATTTCTATAAAATTAGTGGGAAATAAGTCCTGATAGTCATGTAACAAATCTGCGATGTGTCCTACCGTTTCATCATCCCAATAGTCTCCAATAGAGGCAAGCTTTGGTTCTGCTTCTGTGCCAATATTGATCTTTTTAATCTTAATAGGCTCTATGACAGATGGAATGTCTAGCTTTGGTCCCTCAACTTCGTGAATCCCTTCTGACTCTGGAATGTTGATACTGCGAGGATTCTCATCCTCATCACCTGGCTCTTCTGCGAAGTTGTAACACTCTAGCGCATGTTGTAACTGGATGGCCCAATCAAGCTGAGTATACACTGGTAGGGTACAGTCGTCAAATATCTTAGTCTTTATAATCTCTAGAGCTTGATCAATGCTTGGATACTCAGATTCAAAAGTGAAAGTGAGTAGAAAGTTGTCTATCATAACTGGCCATGTAATCGTTCCTCTGTGCAACTCTGTCTCAGTGTACCAGTTCCTTGGGACTGTTTCTAAAGTGTGAATGAATAGGTGAACCCATTCATCCTCTAGAATGTCCAACCAATCTTGTTCACAAATATTAATATGTGACCTGGGGTCACTTTCTCCTGTATATTTCTGTTGGAAATTCTCCTTGTCACTAGAGAATCTGATCGCCATCAATCTCTTAAAATCATCCCATGATGCAATATTTTCTTTATGTGCATGCCACCATCTTGCAAGTGTGGCTCTTACTGCAAGGTCAATAGCTGCCATCCTCTGCTCATGAGGAATTTCCTGCTCAAACTGGTGCAAAAATTCTTTGACATTCGCTAATCCATCAAACGACGGAATATCCTTAACCTCTGTGCCAATCCATCGCAGTGACTTAGTCATAAATGCACATCTACGAGCTGAAACTTCATAAAGTCTATTCTGTCAATTTTCTAAACCAACATCTGAATCCGATGCGCATGAGCTGTCGCATCACCAACTAATATTTCCTTCTGCGGTGGGGTTGATATAATCACTCTGATTAGTAGTCATCTGATAGAAGCTCTCCATATTATGCACCTCTTCCTTTGCTCTGATAGGTTCAATGTATCGAGGACCCTGAAAAGGATCCAACGGTGCGATGACTCAAATCTGTTTATCCTCAAAGTTCATTTGTCTTTTCTTCAAATCGATAACAGCCATGTTATCAATTGCCCAATCATTACCTAATAAAGCTAGATACAGTCTGCTATCGCCAATAATTTCTATGACTTCAAAATCTGCAAAGCTATGAACTCTGTCAATATCAACTGGTACTTGCAGTAATCGACCCAGTGGCGATACCCTCTACTGATTGGCTAGTCGCAGATGGATAGGTGATCTGGCTAACTTAGGGCTACCCATCTGTTCCCATGTTTGTTTATTCAGAACATTTACCTCTGATCCTAAATCTAGGATTACCTCATCCATTTCAAACTCTCCAATTTGTGTTGTGAGTCTCATTTCTCTTCCTGTTCTTGTATGGCCCATAATATTATGAACAGCACGCTACGTACTGCTCATAGAAGAAGATTGCTGATACTGATCTATGATGCGCTGAATCTCTCCTATGGCTTTCTCATTTCTTACGAGTTTCAAGCAGCTTCACAGGAAGGATTGTACACTTCCTATCAACTCATCATCTTCGCACCTTCCCGATGTGGTAGCCTGCGATGTCTGTACAGGACTAACGCCACAAGGTTTTTGCTGTGTTACACCCCTACGAGGCAATATCTGTTATCCTGATGGTGTAGGGTCAGTAAAGAAAGTTTTAGTTTGCTGAAATGTTTCTTTGTTCTTTTGCAGGTCAAGTGGTGTAGATTTATCAGTTTCTTTACGCACCCACTTCGGACCTGTACTCTTTTCGGCATCCTGTGATGTCTTACTAGTAGAAGCACCACTGTGAGTCACAATATTGACTCTTGGTTCTGGTTCTTTCTGCTCAGCAACAATAAGTTGAATATTCTGGTTTACTGCTGGCTTAGGATCCTTAATCTTGGCTATCAAGATAGGACATTCTTCTATAGTATGATCATAGGACTTGCAATACTTACATGTTGTAGTAGTGTTCTGACAATCTCTAGCATAATGTCCTATGGCTCCACTGTTGTAACAAACGATTGGTCCACGGCCACAGCTAAAGCCTCCACCACAGCCTCTTCCTCTGAATCCTCCACCATGGCCATCATGAGCCGGTTCATGCTGTGGTCCTGCTACTGGTCCTGATGTCTCTGACTGGAATCTGTAGAAGTCATGTTTTCTCTCTATCATGAGATCATAAGCTCTGCAATTATTTTCGTCATGTCCTACTGACTTACAGAAGTTACAGTATAAATTATTAGGATTTTGTACATACTTATGAAGTAAAGGGCGTTCTTGTGGTCTATGTCCTCTTGTTCTATAGATTTCACACCATGGCCCTTGAGTCTATACTAAGGGGTTAGGAGCCCCACTTGCTAGTTACTCAACAAATACTAGATAGTTATCTTTAGTATGGCCATGTCCTTTACACTTTGTACACCATATTTCTTGTTCAACCTCTTTTCCTTTCTTAATCTCATGTAACTATAAAGTGAGATTGGCTAACTGATTCTGTAAGTTTGTCATACCTGTACTAGTATCAGCTAGAGGTGAAGCCTCTAGTTTCATTTCCATCTCCGGTGCTTCATCCTGGATATGGAGTTTCTATTGCATTAGTGGAAGTCTGATATGAGGGAGAAGTGTTGTGATGAACCATTCCTTATGCTGCTCCGGTGCAAACTCAAAACTAACTTGGTCTATAAGAGCTTTAAATTTCTGATCGAAATCCCATACTGACTCTGTGGGTAACTGTTTGATGTCTTTAAGTTCTGTGATACATTATGACTCAGACTTGGGTTTCTTAAATTCCTTAATCATTGCAGTCCTTACCTCTACAATTGTTCTAATCTGTGCTGATGTATACTTCATATACCATGTTAAAGCTCGTTCTCTAAGTGTAGTAGCCAACTGGACAAGCTTAGTGTTGTCATCCTGAATCTGTTTAATGGTCCATACAACTTCACATAGGAACCAATGCTGTCCGGGTCTTCTGCTTCTGTACCCCTGAAGGTAGGTAATTTCATGTCATCCCCCATTCTGTTTCTGCAAGGCGGATTCTAGTTTGCTATATTACTACCACTTGGCGGTGTAAATGTAGTATGTACTGTGTGTGAACTACTAGATGGAGTTCCTACGGGATTATTCTAAGTCTCGGTTTGTTTCTGTGGGGTATAAGGGTGGTAAGAGATACCCCCTACTGTTCTTTCTCTATTACTTTGACTCTGTTCTCTAGTACTGTCTGAACTGTCTTCAAAGAAGGAAGATCTGAAATCTACTTTATATCTTTTACTGCTACGTGTACATCCAATTTCTTCAAAATCACTCTCAAACTCTTGTGACATTACACTTACTTAACTTATTCATCTGAGAATATATCTAGTACTCCTTTTTCATAAAATAACATCTTAAGGAACAAATTTAAACAGTTCAAGTACTTACCGCAATATCCTTTGAAGAAGTACCTCTCTGCTTCGCTGAAACTCTTTCTTTGATCAACTGCAAAATCTGTAATGAAACCTTCCAGCAAACTCGCAAGCCAGAAGTCTACTGCCCACGAAATGGGATTATCTACGCTCTTCACGGTGTGAATCAGCTCCAGTGTCCAAACAATGTTCCTTTTTTTCTTGAATATGTGCTTATCATTCAACTTTGACAACCAATCGTACAACTCATTTGCATAGGTTACAAAAAATATCGCATGCAGGTCTGTGAAGATATGTTTATGTAACCAGTCCTCTGTACTAAGCCTAGGACTCTTGTTTTCTTGCACGGTGAATTCTCTTTCCTTAGACCCAACCCACTGGTTAAGTTCTTCTTTAGTAGGGTGCCAACAGAACATCAGCTCTTCAATTTGTTCAAAACCGGCGACGGAACCATTTGTTGGTTTAAACTTTTACTGTGCAGACCCAGGTTTACGTTATTGTACCAACAAAACCCCTAGCTCACTGGCACTTTCAGCGACAAACTGCAGAACGGCCTGAAGTCTCACCCAAAGTGATCTTAGATGGGTTGGCTGAAGAATCACGTTTCCTCAGCCAGGTTCTATAGCATCCTATGTTCTCCTAACTCTACTTAACCAGTTGAATCTCTCTACAAACACTGTATCTCTCTTCCTAGCAGACTCTACTATGAGACTGACTCTTATCGCATCGCAGCTTCTAGGACGATGTGCAAACTTATTCTTCTGCTTAGCTCTTATCCTGTGATATCTCACACCGCAGCCTCCCCGACAGTGCGATATCGCCTTTCTACACTGCAATACTTCCTACATTATGACTCAATATGCTCATCAACTCTCAAGGTCCAGAGGCTTCCTCTCTGGGTATAATAGCTCAGTTAACCTTCATCAAGTTGTTAAACGAATTCACTTAACATCTACATTCTAACATGCTTAACATTAACCACGCTCAACTTGCTGAACTAAATATACAGAAGTCACTTAACACTGTAACTGTTACTGTCTGAATCAAGCACTGATAAACTCATATACAGAATACTTAACACATTCAACTCACATTTAACCTTCTATGTTACTGCAACTGATGGATAGCATGCATACATTCATTAACCGATAAGCAAAGTTCATGTAACAGATAACAGATATCCATTAAGTAAATCACAGTCACATGACACAGTCACACAACACACGGGTTTTATGTGGTTCACTTCCTGGGAGGAAGCTACATCCACAGGAACTGTGTTTATATTATATCTGGAGAGAGTAACACAGTTCCGCTGCAACGTCTTATGCAGCTTGATATATTCTAGGAAACGCCATGCACTCAGCTGGGAGCCCTTCTCTCTTAGATCTCTTCTCTAATATTGCTTTCTTCTTACAATATATCCTCTCTCTCTCAATCCCTATGGATTTTTACATTCATGCTTAAGGAGTCAGCTACTAGTTACAGTAAGATAACTACAGACTGAACAACAGAACCAGAGCTCAACTCTCCTCAATGACTTGCTATCTAAATGATTATCTAAAGCATCTAACCCTTCATAATACAAAATTCATACTTAAATAGGTGGCCCAAAGTTCTCACCTTGATACAAAACTGTGGGCCTATCCCAACAGTAAGCCAAAACCCTAACTGTGACAGTCGGCCATCCTGTACTTTGAACTGTCGCTTACTGGTCACACTACAGCTTTCTGCAGTCTTCCACGATGTTCGACGCTGATCATGGGTATGGGCGCCGCTTCCTCGGTCACTCCCCTTCTTTCATTTGTATTTAATACCTCATCCCGTTGCTCCTTCTCCATTCATGAGGGTAGCTGATCCCTCCTGTCGTTGCCGCTGCATTAAATGCAGTGGTTGAGCTCTCTTCTCGGCCGCTTTAGGTACTATTTCCTTTGACTTTCTTGTTCCGATAGCAGCTTTTCCTATAGATGCGGGGCCCTTCTCCAACACTACACTTGAAAATACTTCTCAAATACAAGAAACTTCCCATTAGGATCTACAACCAATTGAAAGTAAAAACCCCATTGTTCCTCCTCTGCAGTCCCAAGAGTCTAAACTTGCCCAAGAAACTCAACCTCCTATTGATTATTTTTCTACAATAACTAAAGCTAAAACAAGTTTGGATGAATACACTCAATTAGTCCCTTCAACACATGACCTTCATTTCCCATCATCATCACCACAAACCTTTTAACTTCTACAACTGAAGAATTATAGAATACCTTTCAAAACATTGCTTTATTTACATTCCACCATTAATTTTTAACTAGATTTATTTTATCTCCTCTTTTTGAGACACTATCCACTTTCGATTATTTTAAATAGAATTACACTTTATTGCCTTATTTTTTTCATTCCATTTCCCGGTATTGAAGGGGAGCCAGGCGAATGGTAATAACTGACCATGCATCCGGCTAGTCCTCTATATTTTTTCCCTACTAGAACAGATTGAAAGACAACAGTCATTCCGGCATTGGCCTCTGAGTCCGGCCATAGGTAACTAGGATTCTTTAAAGGTAAATCCCCTTTATCCACAATAAGTGCATCATGTTGAGCAGTTGTGAGAGGGTCCAAGATCAAATTCCTCGAGCGAAGGCAGGGTTTGTTGTCCACATCACTTGATGTGTTGGATCTAACATGCATGAATGAATCTACCTATATTCAGTTTCATATTCAAACTCCGTTAGTGCCAACTTGAGGGTTTGTGTTGAGGTATATATGAAGTGTAAGCTTTCCCCCTTCACCTTAGTTTTGACTACCAATGGGGTCCTCCAATAGAAAGTTTAGTACTTTAATATAATATCTACAGTCAAATGGCCAAACTGAGACTGTCAACAAGGTCATCAAAACCATGTTAAAATGAACCATTAACAAGAACAAATATAACTGGCATCACATGTTATTTTCCACTCTTTGGGCTTACATAACTTATGTTCAACAAATTTTGGTGACTATGATGTAGTAGTTTTGGGAGATTATTGTTTCAGCAAGAAACAAAAAGTAGTAACGAAAAGAGGTTCCAAAATATGCAGGGAAGTTCAAGCTCTTGAGGATCCAATTTAAATCAATATAATTTGGAAAACATCTTTTGATGATCCGCATAGCATAGTGATAGAATTAGTTACAACCTTAGGGGATTTTGCATGGGCCAATTATGACTTTGTGTTTGTTCTGGGTAAGGATTTGGATGAAGAAAAATAAAAGAATATGAGAATACAGAGTAAAAAATAAACTATTCAAGAAAACCTAAACCAACATATAGAACAACTTAAGGTTCAACATGATGCAAAGTTACACATGTTGCAAGAACAAGTTCAACAATTATCAAGGTGGAAGTATATTGCAAAGACAAAGGTAATCCAACAGGATACAGAGATTGTTGATCTTAAAACTCAAATGGAAGAAAATAAAGAGTATCATATTTCTTCCATAGTTTTCAAATTAACAACACAAGATTTCAAATATGGAGCCATTTCTTACAATGAAAGTTTAAGGAGAACTCAAATCTCTTTCTTTCAGGGTCTTAATGAATTACAAGATGATTTTTATATTTTTGAGCATCTATCATACCTACTATATTATCACATAAGTAAGAGAAAAAGGGATGACTCAAATTATGAACAACTATGTGAATGTAAGAAGCACCTAAATAATGTTCCTCGAGATCTTCCTCACCTAGACTCAATGAAGCTAATGAGAGTCCGTATATCAATAAAATCCTAGGAATCTACTTGCGATAGCACCAATTGCATAATCATGAAGGGCCGAAAAATTTGTGTTAGGCAGTAGATGCTTACTGATAACTACATGGATACTTTGGGCATTCCAACCTTCAATGAGTTAGCTATGGCGCACACCCAACTAACTCGAAGATATACAAAGTAGAAGAAAAAAGAGAAAAGTCAGTAACTATAATTCAAAATATATCTTATATAGGTATCTCTTCATTCAAACTATTTATAATAACTCCAACTCAACTCTGAGTTAGTTTACAAGGGTTTCTAGATAGCTGGTGTAAGATTCATTTCAATAAGATTAGGTCTCTCTTATGTAAAGCTCAACTGTAGTTGGAGGATGCCAACTATCCAGATATCACAGAGATGTGGGATGTTTACTCTAAGTGGAAAGACTTTGTTACCAATTCTGGGTAGTATAGGTAATAGTGATGTGTTAGATAATCATGAAATTTATCCTTATTTTATGGATCTATGATTGTCTTTACTGAGAAACCTTTCACCTTTAGAGGAGGACACACTGGGGAATTACTGGTGAAATTTCTTGCAACATATTTTGTATGAACTATTTGACCTGCTACAACCAACTATGTAATTTATTGCAGGCTGGGTAATGTTAGATGGAAGAATTGTTTTTCTTATGATTCAATAGTTTATTAATAATTTTTTGTTTGTTGTGTGTGTCCTTCACTAAATAATATATTAATTTATTTCATATTATTAATGATTCCAAGGGTTGAATAATCATTTTGGATTTTTCTATTATGATGAACTAAAATTACTAATTCACATGAATTTGTTCATATGTTTTAGTTATAATGTTTAGCCTTTGTGAATTATTTGACATAATGAGATACTTATCATGATTTAACTGCTTTCATAAATTCCTAGCAGGTTTTCATACTAGGACCTATTAACCAAATCCACTTTAAAGAAAATGCGTTCCCTTTAAATTTCTATCGGCAAATTTACCAACAATCATAAGTCTCTTGTTTTGGAGAAAACAATAAGGCCAATGGAGGCCAAAATCCATTAGAAGTGATCACATCAAACGACTTGGAAATAGGAAAATTCCTAGGAGGATTTTACGAAGTTCTCAGATTGGATCGCTTTCCTTGTGTTGGCGCGTGAGCCAATTTTAGGAATCAACATGTTGAATTATTGTAAATTCAAAGTGTATTTACTTATTGTACCCCTATGTTCCTATCAAGAGAATCATTTGTATTTCATTATACCCCGATGTTCCTATCAGGAGAATCACTAAGAGTCATGACGTAAACCCTCTGTTGTAAGCCGGATCATTAGCACCCTCATTAATATAATATTAAGTTGTGTGAGTCCTCCTAGAGAAGTTGTCCCAGTCAATTTTAGTGGGGCTGACTTGTTGGAGTGAAATGTCAAGTGAACAGAATAATATAAATAGAATTGAGGCGCTCCTCGTTTGAACACACAATCACTCACTTGTATAGCGCATGAGAGAGAGAGAGTTGTGTCTGCAAGGAGGAGAAGGACCAGTCTAAAGTATTGTCTTTTATCTTTTTGATCATCTATATTGAGGAAGATTTTCTTGCTAGTTTTTTCCCAGAAGGGTTTTCCCAGGGTAAATCTGTGTTGATCTTGTGATACTGTTTGTTTCAGTGAACCTGACTATATTCTTTTGTTCTGAAATTGAATTGAATGTTGATAATATAGCTTAGCACATGGAATATTAACATGGTATCAGAGCTAACCTGAATAGGACAACTTTCACAAGGTGAAAAATCCCTCTCTCTCCTCTCGACAAGAAATTAGGGTTTCGAGAAAATTTTGAATTTTGAAGAACTGATTGCATGGAAAGTTGCACACTCCTAGAGCGCATATTCTGAGCCTGAGATCAAATTTTTTGAAAAAGTAGATATTCGATAAATTCAAACCCTAGTTTGACCATTGGACCAAAAAACTGCAGAACCAGAAAACTACCAGAAGCTGTAGTGTTGTATCTCACAAGTCAGATTTGAAAGATGGAGACTTGAGATCTCCAGAAACGAAGCACACCAATCAACTCACCTCAGTCAAGGGCATCTCTTGGTAAGATCAGTTTCTCATTTTCCAGAATTTCAATTTTTTGTGATCTCCTAACAAGATGGCACCAAGCACCAAGCTTGAGGACAAACTAGAAGGCATAGAGAATTACAGAGCATGGAAATACAGAATTGGCCTCATTCTCAAGGATAATGATCTTGAAAAATATATCAAGGATGAAGTTGCAGAAACTGAAAAAGATGAAGCTAAGGAGAAGCACAAGAAGGATCTGATTAGGGCACAAAGAATTATTGTTTACTCTATCAAGGATCACTTGATCCCTCAAGTGTCTTCTAAGAAGACTCTGAAATAAATGTATGATGCCCTAGCTAGAATGTATGAAGGAAGCATCATCAATAGAAATATGAATCTAAGAGCTCAATTGAAGAGCACCAAGATGAGTCATGGAGAATCCATCTAGGACTACTTCACAAGGGTCTCCCAGTTCAAGGAACAAATAGAATCCATTGGAGACAAACTTGATGAAGATGAGTTGGTTATGACTGCTCTGAATGGTCTCACTAGACCCTGGGAGTCATTCATCCAAATTATGTGTGTCAAGAAAGAAAGCATGAAGTTTGATATTGTATGGGAATATTGTATTCAATAGGATACTAGATTGGCAAATAGAGAAGCTCTACTAAAGGAAGATGATCAAGCCCTAGCCACTCATACCAAGAGAAGAAGAAGTCAATCCAACTTCAAGAAGGGAAACCACAAGGAGTCTCAACCTCCTAGAAGATTCCAAAGAATAAGAGAAAGTCTCCCCAAAAAAGGACTATTCCAACTTTCAATGTTTTCATTGTGATAAGATAGGACACATTGCCAGAAATTATCCTTAGAAGAGACAAGAATACAAGAAGAGGAGCAACAACAACAAAATACATCATGCACATCTAGCTGAAGATGAGGATGAAGAAGAAGAAGAAGAGGAAGGACTTCAAAGAAAGAAAACAAAGGAAGACGATGCAGAAGAGTATGTACTATTCTCTGCACTCTCTGGGTCTGTAACACATGGAGAAGACACATGGCTTATTGATAGTTGTAGAAGGAGCAAGTCGATAAGTCGACTTGAACGAGGACCGACTTAGTCGATCAGTCGACTAAGTCGATGGGCCGACTTAGTTGATCAATCGACTAAGTCGATGGGACGACTTAGTCGATTATCCGACTAAACTAAAGAGATTAAGTCGGCCATCTGAAGTCGCATCGGTTCACCGAACCGACAGGTAGTTATTTTGTAACCGTCTGTAAATTGTATATATTAGGTTGTTGAGCCAAACGAGAACTCAGTTCAGTTCTCTGCTTTGTATGAACTCATTGTATTAATATAATCTGTTTAATCCTATATGTTCTTGTCTCTTATCTTTGTTCTATATTTATGTATGTTTTAGTATGTATTATTGGTAACCTTATGTGATCTGTGAGACTACAACATTGGTTCCGTTTCCTGTAGTACATGACTGAAATATATGCTCACATATGATACTAGAGCAAGAGATTAAGGACTGGTGGGAGCGTAAAATTGCAAATTATTTGGAGAATTACGCACAAAGGAACAGATTAACAGTCGCCGAAGCAAAAGAAAGATTTTTTACAGAGACACATGAAAAGTTTGTCGAATCAGTGCCCCAACTCTTGAAGCAACTCCTAGATGAGAAATCCAGACGTAACTAAAGAACAACAGTTGCTGGAGAAACTGATCCGAGGAGGCAGAACAAATTTGTCGGAGTGGTTTGAAAAAATCACCGACGACTTCTGTGAGGAGCAAGCAATCGAAGACAGAACATCGGTGGAAACCGTCAAAGAGAAATTTTACACAGATTTCACCAAACAATTTTTGTGTTCCCTACCGACCTTGCTATTCAAATTCTTGATCGAGAAAGGAGCAGGACACATTGTTGAACCTCGACCACCACTGTACGAACAGCCATCCAACACTAACTGGGAGGAGAAGCAGAGGAAGTGGGAGAAATTCATTGTAGAAAGGGAGTGGGAATACTTCCTACACAAATAAATCAAACTATTCGGGCTTTATAAAAGCATCGGGTAGGAAATGGGGGGGTATCTGGTCATGTGTCGAAGATAGAGTATAGTGGATCCTAGTCGCCACAAACCAGATAACAGTCACCAATAATGAGAAGTTGACCAAAAGGGACCTCAAGAGGATAGATCGTATGAAAGTATGTCAAACATTCAGAAAGTAGAAAGGGATGAGAGACACAAGAGAAGGGAAGCACAATGAGAAAGGGCCTTAGAGCTGCACAGAGGACAAAACCCTATGGAGAACAACAAGGAAGAAAATCCACCAGAGTCGGGTCATGACCGACAGGAAGAGGGCATTGAGCAAGAAGCGTCCCCTAAGGAGGAAGAATTGTGGATAGAGCAGCCAGAAGCTCTCCAACTAAGAGCTCTCGATGAAGGAACAACCCTTTCCCCATTGAATCCAAGTACTAGAATATAGACTATTGTCGAAGACGACCTCCGACTACGAGCTGGTGACTTCACTATATGGAGCCGACTAGGTGACGAAACGGACCCTGGACGACACCTTATTATACGTCAACCAGTGGAAGGGAACTAGGTGACGTTTCAAGCGGCAGCCTCCCTCCGAAGTATCCACTTTCTCTTACCGACACATGAAGGAGCGTCCCCCCCCCACAAAATACAGCTTTAGAAGAAATCGAACAATCAGACCTGCGAACAAATAGATGCAGTAGACCATCGATAGTAGAAGTCGACATCAACCAACTGTAAGTCGATGAAGACTCGACAACCGACAAAAACAGAAGTTTCGTCGATCAGAATTCCACAGGCACGAATACACCAATAACCCCACCACCCTCATCAACACCCCGCCCCCACCACTGCCACCTTCTGAGAGCAGTGACAGTGATTCAGACATGGGTCACGGATCCACTCACATTCCTCTTTATGATGGAGATGAAGACCCCATATGACATTGGTTCATCTGTGAGTCGACCTGGGAAGCCAACCAGGTTACAGATGAAGATCGACAAATGGCACAGTTCGCAGGAGCCTTAAGGAAAAGGGCATTGACATGGTACATGACCTTTTCAAAAAGACAACCCAGAGTGACAAAAGCCGAGATTAAGGCGCAATTTTTGTCATTTTTTAAAACTCCAAATGCTAAGCACCTGACCGTGAAGAAGCTTAAAACCACATCACAAAATACAGGGGAGACCGTCCACGACTACGATAAACATTGGAAAGACCTACTAAGCTAGCTAGATTACATTATTGATGAACATTTACTAATTCAATGGTTTCTTGCAGGCATATCACAAAAATTACGTCGACACATCAGTATGGAGACATTCAAAATGTATGAGGATGTGCTAACAAAAGCTCTTCAGGTGGAGATGGACGAAGACATACCTGCTTACCCCACGGACCACATATTGGAAGAAGAGCTCGAGAACGTACAGAAGTATTTGAACGAACTAAGCCTCAAGAATCAGGAGATTTGGTGTACCAAATGCTCGACGGCCAGTCATTCAAAAGATAAATGTCAACAAGACAATAGCCGACAAGACGTTTGATTTGTACAGACCAAATCCTTTTGCGACATTTTCCAAAAACACGAAGATCACTCCACAAAAGACTGTCCGTTTAACATGAAGAACGGTAAGTCTTCCTAGTGCACCATCTGGAAAACCAAAAGACATAACACTGCCGACTGTCAGTTAAACCTAAAGAACCGACAAAACTATCACACGGTATACCAAACAAATGCAGTAGCACAACATAACGAGCAAAACAATCCAGCAAACAATCAGAATAGACAAAGATACGACGACCGACGATATGAGCACTGGTACAATAATCGACGCCAAGGCTAGGGAGGAAGAGGTCGATTCCCTAGGAATCGTGACATACGCCCGTGCTGACCAACCCAGTGCTTCACATGTTACAAAGAAGGTCACTGGTATGCAAACTGTCCATACAAGGACAGGACTGATCTCAAATTATGTACCCACTGTGGAGTAGGTGATCACTCATTAGAGGATTTCCCTACTATGTTAGAAAAAATTAATACCAAGAAAAATGTTAATGTCTTGTCTTGTGTGCAAAAGAATGATGTAATAACCACTAAAAATATACATATTGTAACTCGACAAGGCACAAAAACAGGACTTGATAACCCCAGAATTAGTAAGATTAAATACACAAACGTTTATCCTGACCCAATGAAGGAAAAACAAACATATAAACAAGCAACCCATGTCTTTCAAGACATTGCACAACAAGAATACCTCCATAATAGTCAACCCAACACAATAAATCAACTAATCCAACTTGTTCAAACAGACAAATCAGTATGACACTTCATTGACTTATTACATGAAATAAAAGGAACAAACCCAAAAAAACAAACCAAAAACATCTGCAGCTTGAATCAAAAAGACAAAAGTGATGCCGACCCACTTGTCGACCTAGAAATCGAAGGTTACCACATTCGACAAGTAGTACTCGACTTTGGCTCACAGGTAAATATCATGACTCAGGATACTTGGGAACAGATGGGTAGACCTTGACTTTACGAGTCAGGTATATACCTGAAACTCGCTGACCAAGGCCTAATTGAACCCATTGGAGTCTGGAAAAACGTCGACACGACCATCAAGGGAATCTCGACCAAGGTTGATTTTGAAATTATTGACCCAAAAGAAGGATCCAGCTCCTTCCCAGTGCTCGTCGGTCGGCCTTGGGGTCGGAAGATGAAAGCATCCATATCTTTGGACAAGGAACGCATCAAATTAAAAGGAAATGGTCAAAAGGTCATTGTACCCATTCATCCATCCCAAGGGGAGCCTTGGAATGAACCTATTGATGAAGAAGTCAATATCAAACAACTTTACCAAATCCACAACGATGCAGACTACACAAAACCAAGCATCCATGGAGAACTTAACTTAGGTAACCAAGACTCAATTGGTTATAACTGAGATGCTGAATTATACGACTGGGAGATTGAGAATTATGAAACACAAGCAAGAGGGTGTTGGACCATACAAAAAGTACAGAAAAAACCCACCCAACAGTGCTTCATGGTATCCATTATCCCAAAAATATTCAAAAAGAAAATCAGGGAACACCCTACCTTACAACCAACTAACCTAAATTATCCACAACTACCAAGGTATAAGGAGAGGGAATCACCAGTCGGGCATATTGAGCAAGTATCTAAAAATATTGGTGAATAGGGCCAACTTCAAAGCTTAGTTGAAACATTTATAGGTCAAGCAGCTAGATGGTGGGATACCCATCAGACGAAACTACAGACCTGGACAACTGCTTCGACTTACTTTGTCGAGAGGTTCAGAGGAAATAAATTAACCCAGCAAGCTCAGATACCCATCTTTACTCAAGGCCAAAACCCAGAGGAACATATCAAAACCTGTGAAAAGGAGTGGAGAAGACTAGGATACAAGGATGAGTGAGCCTGGCCACATTTGTTCCCCTCAACCCTAGCCGACTTACCCAACAAGTGGTATAAGATGGAAGACGCTAGAGGTGAAACCTTCTTATGGCACAAACTCAGGGAGAATTTTATTAAAGACTTCAATTTCATACCGCAAAACGAAGCTCTAGTTGAGACAGCAAAACAAATTAAACAATTCATCCAACCGACCGAAAATCAACCCTTACAAGACCATCGACAGATAAAGGACTGTAACAATCTATAGATATGGTCAAAATCACAGTCAAACCGTTTACAATTAGAAAATGAAAACACAGAAGGCAAGAGGTTCAGATGCAAATCCAACCACATCGAAACAACAAAACCTATCCGATCCATCCTAAAAATCACAACAACAGACAAACAAGATATTGACAGAATAACTGCGGCCGACTTCCCTGCAACATTCTCACATTTCAAAGAAGGAAGTCGGCCGATTAATGAAGCTAAAGCACCAGAGTGTCTAGATGCCAAAGTAAAAACTAAAGAAGTCGACATCTCAAATGATGATCGACCAAAACTAGCAAAAATTGGTGACTATTGGAACGACCAACAGACCACAGAAATAGTAAACTTACTAAAAGAGTTCCAAGATGTCTTTTCTAGGGACTATAAAGACCTAAAAGGCTTAGTACAAGAAATGGGAGAGATGAAAATTGATACTAAACCTGATGTTCGACCTGTTAAGAAAAGACCTTATAAATTGGCTCACAAGTATAAAGAAATAGTCAAAAAGGAAATTGATAACATGTTAACAGCAGGGATCATTTACCCTATCGACTAGTCAGAATGGGCAAGTCCAATGGTCGTATAGCCCAAGAAACATGACCCGACAAGGTTAAGAATTTGTGTCGACTTTCGGGAACTCAACAAAGTAACACTGACTGACCCATTCCCAACCCCTTATGCGGATGAAATCTTGAATGAAGTTACAGGACATGAATGCCATTCATTCACAGATGGATTCTCAAGCTATAACCAAGTACCAATAGCTAAAGAGGATCAAAAGAAGACAACAATTGTGTGTGAATTTGGTTCCTTTGCTTACAGAGTTATTCCTTTTGGATTAAATAATGCACCTACAGTGTTTTCTCCAATTGTTGTCAAGACATTCCAAGAATACATATATAATACCATGGCAGTATACTTCGACGACTGGACAATATACACCACCTTAAAATACCACTACAAATGGCTCAGACTTATGTTGGAGAGATGTCGACATATTCAACTCTCTCTGACCATTAAGAAATGTATATTTATGACTCCCATAGGCATACTATTAGGGCATATTGTCTGTAAAGAAGGTATCAAGGTCGAATTTGCAAAGATTAAAATTATCCTCAACTTGAAACCTTTAGTAAACCCTAAACAAGTCAGGGTGTTACTTGGCCATACAGGCTATTATAGAAAATTCATAAGACACTATTCAGATATGACCTATCCTCTGGAAGAACTACTAAAGGAATATCAAGAGTTTAAGTGGACAGAGGAATGCCACATCTCTTTTGAAAAATTGAAAAGAAAATTAGTCGAAGCCCCCATTCTAAAGTTTCCAAACTGGCCGATCAAATTCCATGTGCATATCGATGCATTAGGAATAGCAATTGGAGCAATCCTAACTCAACCAAGAGATGATGGGATGGATTACCCTATAGTTTACAGCAATCAAAAATTAAATAAGGATGAAAGAAACTACTCAACTACAAAAAGAGAATCCTTAGGTATGGTCTTTGCCCTCCAAAAGTATCGACATTACCTTTTAGCCAATCCCTTCATATTCTATACCGACCATCAAGCCTTGAAGTACCTTATCAATAAACCACTCCATCATGGGAGGATTTGTCGATGGCTACTCCTCTTCCAAGAATTTGAGTTTGAATTCATTGTTTGACCAGGAAAGTTAAATGTCGGGCCCGACCATCTATCCTGAATAGGCACAGGAGAGGAACCGACCAGAGTCGATGACGACTTACCGGATGCACATTTATTTCACATAGAAGCAGTGCCAGCAAAACTAGAGGAAATATCTCAGTTCTTAGAAAATGGTCAAGCACCAAAAGGTATGAATACCAAGAAGAAACAAATCTTAGCTATGAAGGCTACACCATATAGCCTCATCAATGGATTTTTATACAAAATGGGATTAGACGACATCCTCAGAAGGTGTGTACTCGAACATGAACGATACCAAGTCATGCATGAAGCACACTATGGACCTGCAGGAGGAAATTTCCAACCAGACACAACTGCAAAGAAAATCCAACAGTCAGGATTATGGTGGCCGACACTCCATCGAGACTGCAAAAGTTTTGTTAGTCAATGTGACAGATGTCAACGACTTGGTTGACCTCTGCCAAGCACAAAAATTCCCTTGATATCAGTAAACCCCACTCTCACATTCGAAATCTAGGCTATAGACTTCATAGGACCATTTCCTATCCCAGCAAAAAGATCAGGTGCAAGATATATTATCACTACAGTAGAATACGTCACTAAATGGGCAGAAGCCGAACCTGTCGATACATGTTCAAGTGAGGTAGCCGCTAAATTTATCTATGAAAATATCATCACTAGATTTGGATTCCCACTAACATTGATTAGCAACCAAGGGACACACTTTGTCAATAAAACTATCAAAAACTTGACCGACCAATTCCACATCGACCACCGACGGAGTACAGCATATCATCCTCAGTCGAATGGGTCGATTGAAGCTTTCAATAAAACATTGACAAAAGGGTTAACTAAAATATGTAATACTGACAAGGACAACTGGGATGAGAAAATACCTACAGTCTTATGGGCATACCAAACAGCCTATAAATGGTCGACCGACCAAACCCCCTTTCGACTAGTCTATGGATAAGAAGCTGTAGTCCCTCTACACTTCCAACAACAGATGCCTACTATTGCCAAAATCCTCCATGTCAATGTCGAATAAGGAAGGAAGGACCGACTAGTTTAACTCAATAAGCTAAAAGAGCACCGACTCATCGCCATACAACACCAAGAAATTTAGAAGCAACAACAGAAAGCATGGCACGACCGCAACATCAAGAACAAAAACCTAGCGGTCGGTGACTTTGATTTACTCTACAATAGTCGGATCAAAGGAAAACCTAAGAAACTCCACACCGAGTGGATGGGACCGTACATTGTCAACGAAATACACCCCAATGGTTCAGTTCGACTAAGGACGCTACAGGGCCTAGTATTTCGGAAGCTCGTTAATGGAGCCCGACTGAAACGTTACAGAAACTGGAAAAAAAAATCATATAACGACCATAACCGGAAACCAAAACCCATAAAAAGATAACAATTCCAAAAACAAATTATACTCCAAACACAAAACCATGACAGGAAAACACCACTTTGACACACGACATCATGACCATCGACCATCTTCATCGACCATTCTTGTCGACCATTCTCAGCATCGATACCAGCCGACGACCTCGATAGTCCCATCGCGCATTCATGACCTCGAGCGCCGAAATCAAATCACCATTACTTCACACCTACGTATTACAGCTGGAACGTCAAATCCACCATTAATACATCCATTACCGCACACAACCACACCATCGCCTATAAATACTCGACCGCCAAAGGTTCATTCACCGCACCCTTTACACACAGAGCATTTGCACACTCAGTCGACCAAAAACCAAGAACCCTGTAATAACATCGACCAAACTAACACAATGGCTCCCAAACAGACCAGAGCATCGACCAAGGCAAAAGAGGTACAGGCTGCAGATACACCTTTGGTCCGTAGACTGAAGAACATCAAAAACACCAAAGTGCAGGAGGGCCCATGGCAGAAACTATGGGCCGAGATCCAAGAGTGGGCCTTTGTTGACAAAAATAGGACTCTAGCAGTAGAAAAGATCAGACGCAGCACCCTCTTTGGATATGCCAATGCACCGTTGATGGCTAGCTTTGAGGGTACAAAGGAAGCTGCTGTAAAATTTATTATCAGTCGATACCACAACGGTAGGTTCTACTTTGATGAATCGATTGACATTTCTGGGGATGTCATCTCTAAACTCACTGGCCTGTCTAACAAAGGAGACCCTGTACCAGTCAGAATCAAAGAAGGACTGGTCGAAGAGATTACGGGATCACCCTCTGGGAAAAACTCAAAATGGTTGATGATCGACCAAATCACAACTAGAATGCCACAGATTGTGTCCAAAATAATCGCAATCATGCTCACATTGGTAGGTCGAGGCAGCAACCTCAAACTAGAAATGCTAGAAGCTGACGACACAATTGCCACCGACGGGTGACTCTACAGATGGGGAGATTATGTTGCCAACATGATAAAAACCATCTGTGAGCAATGCCAGGAGATGGGAGGAATCATCAAGTTCCCCTCCCTCATCCTATGGATCGTTATGTACCACATCTGTCCAGAAGGGAGCCCAGTATTTTGTGAGCCATCAAGGTTCGACATGTATAGGTTTAAACCCTTTTCCCAAAAAGGAACCCTACATGAACTAGAGCAAGGGAAAGTATTCCTGGAAAACTGGTTCCAACAACTAAAGGTTCGCACGATTAGATGGAGGGTGCCTCAAAACATCCGACGAAATCTACCCGCGAACTCCCACATCCAGCTGGAGCTCGAACATACCTCGGTGTGGTACATGCAGGGTGAGGCTTCCAACGCCAAATCCCTTGACTACTATCCATCTGTCGACCAAATATTCTGAGAATTATCTCGATAGACTAAGACAAAGATTCCAGTGCCCGAAGTAGTGAAACAGGTTGACTTCTCAATCGAGGTGCCACTCACCGACCAAGAGAAAAGGAAGACTATGAGCTCAATCTCTACATCAGCACATTTGTGTCAGAGGATCTACTGGTCGAACCCACTGGTCACGTACAATAACTATCAAACCTCCGACCGCAAAGCAAGCAGTACCACAGCCTGCAAAACCAAAGCCACAACAACAGCAGCAAACAACTCCTTCGACTCCAGCAAGTGCCGTTTCGACTCAGGAACCGATGCCTGAAGTCGAACCAGACAACCCTGAATATGCTGTGTCAAGAGGCATAATTAAGAAACTTGCCAGTGAGATAGCAGCAGCCCGAAAGAAAATAAAAGGGCAAGAACAACAACAAGGAAAAGGTAAGTGCAAACTTATCATTACCGAATCATCAGATGATGACGACGAACTGGAAGCTGCGACCCTTGACATTATATAGGATGTCGCCACAAATAAAGTGCCGGTTGAAACTCAGTTCAAGCGGTTTGTAGAAGCAGGATCCCCCGAAGGTCGACCAAAGAAGGAAAAAACAACGACGACGCCTGAAAACGTCGTCGATCTTGTGTCAACACCTCCACCTCCATCACCAACAAAAATAGTCGAGGAGAAAGCACTGGCACAACAGTCGGTCAGCCCCCTCGAATTATACAAAAGTGCAATGCCGGAGATAGTGAAAGCAAAATTTGACAAGGATATCGAGCTAAAATATTTCTTCGAGACATTTCCTGCGTTGTTTCAGTCAGCCCAGAAAATTACCACCCAAGCTCCCATGTACACAGCTAGCAGAACACAACCCATAGTATTTGCACACATCACGTCGACCTTCACACGACAATTCGACAAAGAAGACGATGTGATTGGCCAAGTGCAGTCTACTATTGAGCCAACCGACCTCGAACCCCAGGATGACCTTCCAACCACTACACCTCTGGAAGCAGACATACCTTTCGACGTAAGTCCACACCGTACTTCCCCCAAACCCATCACCCCCGACCATTCCCCCACTCCCTCACCACCACCATAAGAATCCCCACCACCCCCACCACCCCCTGATTCACAGACAAACCTATCCCAACCAACTACATCCACACAACCGAAAGTGGTCATACCACCTCCCCAACCAGAAAAACCATCGACTTCTATCCCGCAAACCAAAGGCCCCACCTCCACTATTGCAGGTACACATGAGACAGAAGCAGAAAAGCACAAAAAGAAGAAGGAGCATCATGGAAAGACTACCAGACTTCGTATTAGCTTGAAATATGCAAACTCCTTGACCGACACAGAGGTGGGCCAACTCCTCAAAACTGTAGCCAAAGAAGCCAAGACAAGGACTAAGCGAAAAAACAAAGAACTCACAGACAAAAATACAGAACAGGTCGAGTTTCTTGACAAATGCAGGACTTTAGCTCAGTCTGTCATACCAGGCCCCATAGAATTCAACACCGATATACCACTTGAAAGAGCATATCATCTATTTGAGAGCATAGTGTCGACCATCCAGGCATGCCTCCAGGAAACCAAGGAGGAGCAGAAAGAGGAAACTTCCAGACTCCTATTGGCACAGCACACTGCATTCTCGAAAGCATACAAAGTACTACAGGACCATATGGAGGAGTCTGTCGTAACCGAAGAAGTCCTAAAAGACTGGCCTACTCACTATGGGAAATTTTATCAACATACACGATAGACTCGGCAAGGGATTTAGGCTTTGGAGAGTAGGAATACCACGGAGGTAGCACTTAGGCCGACGATAGAAGAACAGATAGTGATGGAAACCACCAAACTACAGAAACTGGAAAGGGAAGCACATCAATGGGTGCAACAAGCTCTCCCCAACTTAGATAAAGTTGACATCATCTTTCCACAGATGAAACGACTCATTGACACTGCAGAAGAGCAAAACCAGTTCATGGGCCCCAACATGGAAAATATAGCAGAAATCCCCATCTCGAAGAAGATGTCAGTCCTGTCCAGCTTAACCACATTAACTATCGACATCCAAAAAGCTCTGCAGAGTTGGACAGATTTCCAACATCACCTCACCATCACAGCTCCAACTATTGTTGAGGTCTGTGTACAGAAAATACCAACCATCCATATCCACAGTCCGCCATAATAAAATTTTCGAAGACCAAACAAACCAATTTTTTGTACCTCCTTGTTTCTTCGGGACAAAGAAACGTTTTGTTCATGGGGGAGATGTAGAAGGAGAAATTTGATAAGTCGACTTGAACGAGGACCGACTTAGTCGATCAGTCGACTAAGTTGATGGGCCAACTTAGTCGATCATTCGACTAAGTCGATGGGCCAACTTAGTCGATCAGCCAACTAAGTCGGTCAGCCGACTAAACTAAAGAGATTAAGTCGAACATCTAAAATCGCGTCGGTTCACCGAACCGACAGGTAGTTATTTTGTAACCATCTCTAAATTGTATATATTAGGTTGTTGAGCCAAATGAGAACTCAGTTTAGTTCTCTTCTTTGTATGAACTCATTGTATTAATATAATCTATTTAATCCTATCTGTTCTTGTCTCTTGTCTCTATTCTATATTTATGTATGTTTTAGTATGTATTATTGGTAACCTTATGTGATCTGTGAGATTACAACAATAGTGGTGCTTCAAAAAACATGACGGGACAAAAGAAAACTCTATCAAAACTTGAAGAAAAGAGCTCTCCTCATAAAGTATCTCTAGGAGATGACTATCAATATCCAATCAAAGGAATTGGTGAAGCAAGCTACAATATTGATTTAGGAAATCCCATGAAGATGAAAGAAGTTTTATATGTACCAGGTCTAAAGAATAATTTAATTTCTATCTCAGCTTTATATAAGAAAGGATACATAGTTGCATTCATAGATGGCCAAGTACTCATGTGGCCCAAAGGAAAGACAATTGAAGATGTAGTTGTCATCAGTGAAGAAGAACGAGGCATGTATAAACTCAAGGGACATCAAGATACAACCATTGTTCATGAGATCACTAACCCTAGTGAACTGTGGCACAGAAGGATTTCCCACATCAATTACAAAGCACTACCTCATGTAAACAAAGTAGTGACAAGATTACCAAACTTGAATATCAACCATGAAGGAATTTGCAAAGGATGTGCGAAAGGGAAGAATATCAAGAATCCATTTCTGAAGAGAGAAACAAAAAGAAAAGGTACGTTGGAATTGATTCATTCAAATATGTGTGGTCCAATGTCCTCCACATATTTGAGTGGTTTTGAATACTATATTACATTTATTGATGACTATTCAAGAAAGACATGGATATACATTTTGAAAGCAAAGAGTGAGGTGTTTGAGAAATTCAAGGAATTCAAAGCCTTGATAGAGAATCTTTCAGACAAAATAATGAAGACACTCCGATCAGACAATGGCAGAGAGTATACTTCAAAAGAATTTGAACCCTTTTGTAAAGAGGTTGGAATCAAGAGGGAACTAACTACTCCCTACAATCCTAAGAAAAATGGTGTTGCAAAAAGAAAGAACAGAACCATAATGGAGGTAGTAAAGACAATGATATATGATCAAGATATTCCAATGCATCTATGGGCAGAAGCAACAAGAACTGTTGTCTATGTACAAAAGAGAATATCTCACAGTGCCCTTGGATTCAAGACTCTAGAAGAGATGTTCATGGGAAAGAAGCCTGAGGTAAGTCACCTCAAGATATTTGGTTGTCTAGTATATGTTCATATACCGAAGGAGAAAAGAACCAAGTTAGACCCCTTCGAAAAGAAGGGAATATTTGTTGGATACTGTGAAGTATCCAAGGAAATCAGAATTTACATTCCTAGATTCCATCACATGGAAATCAATAGATATGTAACATTTGATGAATAAGCAGCTCTCAAGAGATCCAGAAAATGTCAACATGAAGAACTGTATGAGGAAGATGCACGTCCCAGAAATGCAGAGGCTACATTCCTCCCCAAAAATGAAGCACCTAAAGACCATGGTATGATAGAACCACAAGAACCTCCTACGATGGAAATATCACGGAAGAGAAATATTGCTTGGGAAAGAGAAATTATACAAGAAGCAAAAAGATATGGAGCACCTGAAGGCTCCACAAGGATAAGCAAGAGGCCCAAGCCATTTTCCAACTATGTATCTTTGATGTGTGATCTTGTAGATCAATAACCTACAAACTACGAAGAAGTTGTACAGAATAAAGAATGGGTAGAAGCAATGACTGAAGAATACCAGTCAATAATGAAGAACGATGTGTGGGATATAGTTCCCAAAATAGAAGGCAAGAGTGTGGTATCTTCCAAGTGGATTTACAAAATAAAACATGCAACTGATGGAAGTATAGAGAAATACAAGGCAAGATTTGTGTCTAGAGGTTTCTCTGAGAAAGAGGGAATTGATTATGAAGAAAAATTTGCACCAATAGCACGGTATACTTCGATTAGAGGCATCATGGAACTTGCATCCATGATGAAGTGGGACTTACACTAGATAGATGTGAAGACAACTTTCCTGAATGGTGTGATCGAGGAAGAAGTATATATAGAACAACCACAACGATTTGAAGTTGAAGACAGAAGGACTCACGTATGCAAGTTGAAGAAGGCCCTGTATGGTCTGAAGCAAGCTCCTAGAGCTTGGTATGGAAGAATCGATAGTTTCCTAACAAGCTCGGACTTTGCCAAGAGTAAATCTAATCCAAACCTTTACTTCAAGGTTATAGAAGATGAACCTATCATACTACTACTATAAGTGGATGACCTATTTCTGACAGGGAATGAGAAACAGATTGTAGAATGCAAGAATAATATCATTGAAGAATTTGAGATGAAATACCTTAGGTTAATGCATTACTTCCTAGGTCTGGAAGTGTGGCAAAGTTCAGAAGGAATCTTTCTCAATCAGGGAAAGTATGTTGTAGAAATTTTGAAAAGATTTGATATGTTGGAATGTAAAGCCATGGCCACACCCATGGATACCAACCTAAAGTTTCTAGCTTATAAATCATCAAAGTTAGTGGATGTGACTCAATACAGATAGATTATTGGGTCGTTGATGTATCTAACAAATACCAGACCAGACATTTGTTTGCTTTGAACACCTTGATTCAGTATCTAGTTCAACCTAGACATGTTCACATGTGATGAGATATCTGAAAGGAACTATAGACTTTGGTCTATACTATGATGGAAACCATGATTACAGATTGTATGGCTATACAGATGCAGATTGGTCTGGAAGTGTCTCAGATAGAAGAAGCACATCATGTGGATGTTATTGTCTGGGGTCTGCTATGATTTCATGGTTTAGTAGGAAACAGTCTAGTGTTTCTCTTAGAATGGATGAAGCAAAATATATAGTAGCTTCCTCTGCTATTTGTGAAGCCATATGGCTTCAGAAACTGATGTCAAGTATATTTAACCTAGAGTTGGATACCACAGTGATTATATGTGATAACTAGAGTTGTATAAATATAATGAAGAACCCAGTGTTCCATGATAAGTCAAAGCACATAGAAATCCAATATTTCTACATTCTACATATGATGTAGAAGGGAGCCATAAAGCTCCAGTATGTGAGTACCGATGACCAAGTTGCTGATGTGTTGACGAAGCCTTTGTCTCGAGTAAAGTTTGAATACTTTCAAGACAAGATTGGTTTTGTTTGGAAGGACCTTCCCCAAAAGGGGGAGCAGTGATGTAGCAGTGGGATTGTATCATCCCTGGAAATTTGTCCTAAAGTGATCCATAGACATAGGTCTCTGAGAAAGAAGAAGAATTGTATCATCCCTAGACACTTGTCCTCAAGTGATCCGGAGACTTCGGTTTTCAAGAATGTGGTAGGATTGCATCATCCTTGGACCTAAGTCCTAAAGTGACAGGGAGTGATTATCCCGTAATGGTATCTGGTGACTTTGGTCGTTGAGAATGTGGTAGGATTGCATCATCCTTGGACTTAAGTCCTAAAGTGATAGGGATTGATTATCTTGTAATGGTATCCGATGACTTCGGTCATCAAGAATGTGGTAGGATTGCATCATCCTTGGACTTAAGTCAAAGTGATAGGGAGTGATTATCATGTAATAGTATCCAGTGACTTTGGTCCTTGATAATGTGGTAGGATTGCATCATCCTTGGACTTAAGTCCTAAAGTGATAGGGATTGACTATCTCGTAATAGTATCAAGTGACTTTGGTCCTCAAGAATGTGGTGGGATTGTATCATCCCTGGACTTAAGTCCTACAGTGATCCATAGACTTTCACCTTTGCATTGTGGATTGCAGGTTGTTACTGATGATGATGATGTTGCTGATCGAAATATCAGAGTATGATGATGATTTTATTGATCCAAAGATTAGAGTATTGCTGATGATGATGATGATGTTGCTCAAAGTGTTGATGATGATGATGTCGCTAATTGAAATATCATAGTATTGTTGCTGCTAATGATGATGTTGCTCAAAGTGTTGATGATGATGATGATGCTAATCGAAAGGTAAAATTATTGTTGACGATGATGTTGCTGATTGAAAAAGATTAAAATGCTAATGATGATGTTGTCGACTGAACGATCAAATTGTTGTTGCTGCTGAAATTGAAGATGAATACTATATGTCTAAGATGATGAAAAAGCTTCCAATGATTTATATATGTATCACCCTGATGATGTTGAAGATGCTCTCTCTCCTTCTCCTACTGTTGTTGTTGTTGTTGTTGTTGTAGAATACCCTTCTCATTAAGGGGGTGTGTTGAATTATTATAACTTCGAAGTGTATTTACTTATTGTACCCCGATGTTCCTATCAAGAGAATCATTTGTATTTCATTATACCCCGATTTTCCTATCATGAGAATCACTAAGAGTCATGAGGTAAACCCTCTGTTGTAAGCCGGGTCATTAGCACCCTCATTAATATAATATTAATTTGTTTGAGTATTCCTAGAGAAGTCGTCCCAATCAATTTTAGTACGGCCAACTTGTTGGAGTGAAATGTCAAGTGAACGGAAGAATATAAATAGAACTGAGGTGCTCCTCATTTGAACACACAATCACTCACTTGTGTAGCGCATGAGAGAGAGAGAGATTTGTATCTACAAGGAGGAGAAGGACCAGTTTGAATTCTTTTCTTTTATCTTTTGTATCATCTATATTGAGGAAGCTTTTCTTGATGGGTTTTTCCCATTAGGGTTTTCCCAGGGTAAAT
Organism: Pseudotsuga menziesii; assembly: GCA_001517045.1. Taxonomy (NCBI): domain Eukaryota; kingdom Viridiplantae; phylum Streptophyta; class Pinopsida; order Pinales; family Pinaceae; genus Pseudotsuga; species Pseudotsuga menziesii. The sequence continues at coordinate 477,908 of LPNX010236896.1, forward strand.
CTATGTTGATCTTGTGATATTGTTTCTTTTAGTGATCTTGTCTATATGCTTTTGTTCTGAAATTGAATTGAATGCTGATAATCTAGCTTAGCATATGGAATCTTAACACAACATGAACTTGTCAGCAGTACCAAGTATCGATAGTTAATTGGAATTTTAATCTACCTGAGCAATACTCATCCATGCTTATCTTTTTTAGTCGACATCCTTTCCATGTATATGCAGGAACCCATAGAAATTTATTGGGATGCATATAAAATGGGTTTAATGTATCTTAAAGGACCAAAATATTTTTGTGTTAAGTTTAAAAGGAACAAAAATTTTAAACTCGTTGGCTACTTAGATGCATATTTTTCTAGAAATGTTGATAATACAACATTTAATTTGGGTTATTTAATGAGTATGGGATCAACTATTGTCTCATGGAGTTGTAAAAAATAGGAAACAAATACAAGTTGTATAACATAAGAAAAATACATCTCAACTTTTGTATCAACTTGTGAAATAGATTGGCTACAAAAGGATTTTACAAGATCTTAAAGTTGTTCAAAAGGAAGTACTTTATTGTTCATCGATAGTCAATCAACCATCAAGTTTCCAATAATCCAATTTTTCATTCGAAGACAAAACATGTTGATACTAAGTATCATTACATTCGATCTCTTATAATCAAGGAAATAGTCAAGCCAAAGTATTGTCCATCAGAAGATCAAATTAATGATATCCTCACCAAATATTTTGGAAGGATTAAATTCACTAAGTTCATAAATGAACTTAGTATCTGCACTAAAGAAAATTTGGATGAAAGGGGGATTGTTACTAGTTATGATCCAAAAATGTTTAGTTTAGGACTTTATCTTAATAAATGCTTTAGTAAACATTATTGTAAAAGGACACCTACAAATTCACGTGATTATGTGAGGTGTCCAAGTCAGTTTTAGCAACAATATTTTTAGTCATTTTTTTTGGGTTATTTAAACCCATCTTGTATTTCATGTGAGGTATATTTTGGACCTTAACCCTCACGTATATGTGTTGTAATTTATTTCTAATTCATTAATAAAACTTGTGTGTCTAAGGACACTTTGTCAAATGAAAACTTTGGTCAACATCTTTTCCATCAAATTTTGTTTCTCATAGCAATGACTTGAGAAAACTTTGACGTGAGAAATTTTGTCATCTAAACTATTATTCATTGAAACATCTATGTAATTGGAATATAATGATTGTTATTCCTCTCATTTATTATATATATGGTGTTTGTATTGGTTTCATTCTCAACAAACATCATTAGGACAATTTTGACAAATGTACATCTTAACACACCTCGACCCCCTTGTAGCTTGTTCATAGATATTGGCGTGGTTTGAATCCTTATGCTTCTTTTTTTGGGTTCAAGCAATTCTTAAATTTCATTGATGACTTCTACAGATGCACTAGAATTTATTTCTTAAAACTTAATAATGTATCTTTTAACATGTTTTTGGCCTACCCTTGTAGAAAAACAAACTGGACATCAACTTCAAAAGTTAAGAATAGATAATGGAGGAAAATATGTTGACAACAAATTTTCAACTTACTATAGTGTAAAAAACACTTATATGCAACATACTATTCCATAAACACGATAACAAAGTGGTGTTGCTTACATAAACACTTGCACATTAAAGGAAATGAGAAATTGTATGATCTAATCTAAGGGATCAAGTCCCGATGACAAAAAAACATGAATTGTGTAAATTAGATAGTTATTCACACTCCCACAAATGATTTACAAGATATAACACTAGAATAAACATGGAGTAAAATTAAATTAGATGTAAGCCTCTTTTATGTGTTTGGTAGTGAAGCATGGACTTCACATTCTTAGTGAGGAAAATAAAGCATTATATCATAAAAGTGAGAAATGCATTTTTGTTGGATATTCTATATATGTATAAGGTTATATAATTCTTCAACCTCATTCTAATTAAACCGTTACTAGGATAGTTATTAAATTTAACGGAAATCTCTCAACCTATGACCCTAATTCAATGTTTATGCCATATTTGGCCCTCAAACCATGTTTGACAATTGTGTCATCTTCAATTCCCAACTTTTCTGCTAGTAAATATTATTTTGGTTTCTTATTCATATGACGATAGTGAGGATGAAAATTCAACTCCTCTTGCTCACCTTCTTCCAGTTGGGTCTATCGAAACATAACATATAGTAGCAGCACCACTTCCTATATAGGTTTGTATATCATAAGACAAAACAAGTGATGTTTTCGATGATCCTAGAGATCAATGTTGTTCATATATTCATGAGTTAAATACATTTACTTAACCTTATTTCCAACTTTATTGGGATACAACAATGAATGAAGAATAACATTCTTTAATATAATAGTACTTGGGATGTTGTACCTATTTTGAAAGGAATAAAACCTATCAGATGTAAATTGGTGTATGCAACTAAGTATGTGTTAGAGGGAAGTGTTGAAAGGCATAAGGTAGGTTTAGTTTCCAAAGGATTTTCCCAACTAGAATGGATTTACTATAATAAAACCTTTTCTCCCATAGAGAAAATTAATTCCATCGACCTTTTTCTATCCCTTGCACTTCATATAAAAGGGAGTTCCATCAGATGGATGCTCAATCCATCCTCTTGCATGGAGATTCACATGAATAAATTTACATTGAAAAAACTCATGTGTATATTCAAAATGAATCCATCCTTATTTGTCATCTTAATAAATCTCTATATGGACTTAAATAAGCTCCTCCAACTTGGTATGCTAAAATGGATATCTTTCTTTTCAAACACTAGTTTTTCTAGGTGGCATCTTGATTTTAATATTTATACCAAGAAAGTAGGAACCATCTCATAATACTTGTTTTTAATGTTGAAACCCTTTTTCTCACTAGTAGTGACCCCAAACTTTTAATCCATGAAAAATTCAACCTTACAAAGAAATTTGAAATGAAAAAATTGCGGTATTTGCATTATTTTATTAGCCTCCAAGTCTTGCAAACAAAGGAAGTAATTTTCATTTCTTAGTCAAGTATGCATGTGGCCTTCTTCATTGCTTTCACATGGAACATTTTTAATTAGACCCATCTCCCTTCTAGTTTGAAGTCAAAGTTGTTTCCATCTATACTACTCCCGAAGTAGATGCCACTTTTTATAGTCAATTAGTTGGTAGTCTTTTGTATTTGATTCATACCGCAATAATATTTCCTTTGTTTTGGTCTTGTTTCCTAGTATATGAAAACACTCCATGAAGTCCATTGTAAATCAGAAAAAAAATAATGATTTGGTATATTTGGGGTACAACTTAGTTTGGGATACTCTACAGTTCAGATGGAATCCCTTATTGGTTGGATTCACTAATTCTGATTGGGTTGGGAACCCCAATGCTCAAAAGTATATTGTAGGGTATATTTTTAGTCTTTGTTTCAAACCTATTGCTAGGGATTGTAAGAATCAGTTTTATCTTGCTCATTCTTCAAAAAAATCCAAAGCGTAATTAAGAATCCTTGTGGCTTCAACAAATCCTTTTAGAGTTTTGATTCCAACAATAGGATTTGAATATACTCTTTTGTGACAATTAGAGTTCCATTAAGATTGTTAGATTTTTATCATTCAAGCTAGCATTATGATCTTAGGATATTATCTGAGAGAATAGCATGCACAACAATAAAACACAAGAGACAATGAACACAAAGATTTTCCTCGGGGGAAACCATAAAGGAGAAAACCCCGCAACTTCCTCAGAGATAGAATCAGCACCAAAAGCAAAACGCCAAAAATAGTAAGATGATCTCCAGACACTAGTAGTCTCTCTCTCTCTTGTCTCAACAACTTCTTCTCTCACTCATGTGCCCCAGTGAGTAAGTGTGTGTATGATAAATAGAGAGGATAACTCTCTATTTATAGTCTTTCGTTCACGTGATGTCCACTTCAACATGTCAACCCCACTTAACAATTACTTACTAGGGCTGACATCTCTAGGAGAGTTTAATAACCCTAATTCCCCACAACTTATGGGGAATTTTCCCCTCTGATCAACAAGGAAGTTTAACCTTAACACAATGGTGGGGACTATTGCCCCGACTTACAATAACTCACCTAGGGTCGACTTCTCTAGGATATTCTAATAACCCTCGGGCCCCACAACTGCGGGGACTTTAACCCTTGATCAATAAGAGGGTTACCCACAATGACTTTACATGACTTGTTTACATTATTGAATATCCTGATAGGAACATTGGGATATGACATGACTCAATTACATTACAGATGCTCCCTGGAAGAAACATCAAGGTATAATACATAAAATATACAAGTGAATACATTTTGAAGTTACAATTACATCAACACTCCCTCTTAACTAGGAAGGTATTCTCTCGACACAATTTATCAGCACAAGTCTTCTTCTCTGTATCATCTGGATCATCATCAAGTCATCTTCATCTTCAAGTCATATTCATCTTCAAGTCATCTTCATCGTCAAGTCATCTTCAGTGTCAAGTCATCTTCATCAAGTCTGGATCATCACTTGATATGGAGCATCACTGGATCATCATCAAGTCTGGATCATCACTGGATCATCATCAAAACTGGATCATCACTGGATCATCATCATCATCACTAGTTCCGCTATCTCAATCAAATGGTGCTATCTCTTCATTCTTCTCATCATAGGAATTTCTACAGAGCCAGCCCTTTTTCATGTTGGTTATAGGCCTAGCCTCCATGTAGGTATTCTTCAGTGCTTATACCTAACCCTAAGTTAGAATGGCCCATCTAGCACTTACAACTAACCATGATAAGAACACATCCAACACCATGTTAGAAAGGCACGCCTAGCACTCACATCTGACCATGTGGGAACACATCCCACAACCCTGTCAGAAAGTCCCAGCACTCACATCCGATCATGGTAGGAACACATCCAAGAACCATACCAGAAAGGCTCATCACTTATATCTTACCATGGGAGGAACACATCCTATCAACCATGTAAGAAAGGAACAGCACTTATATCTTACCATGGGAGGAACACATCCTTTTAACCATGTAAGAAAGGCACAACACTTATATATTACCATGGGAGGAACACATCCTATCAACCATGTAAGTAAGGCTCTCAGTCCCAGACTGAAATTCCTGGTAACTAACCAGGTGCCTCCATTCTCCTAGAGAATGGCCTTCAGCACTTATATCTGATCATGTGGGAACACATCCCACAGTCACCTCAGAATGGCTTAGCACTCACATCTGACATGGAAGGAACCAATCCTCCCACCATGACAGAAAGGCTCAGCCCTTACATATGACCATGGAAGGAACCAATCCTCTCACCATGTCAGAATGGCTCTCAACTCTAGCCTAAGTATTATTGGTAACTGATCAAGTGCCTCCCTTCAGAGAATGGCATTCATCACTTATATCTGATCATGTAGGAACCAATCCTATAGTCACCTCAAAATGGCTCAGCACTTATATCTAACATGCGAGGAACCAATCCTCTCATCATGACAGAATGGCTCAGCCCTTACATCTGACCATGGAAGGAACCAATCCTATCACCATGTCATAATGGCTCATGGACTCATCACTTCCCCTTGGAGGGAACCTCAATCTAGAGAACACCAAGCTTCTCCCTGAAGTACTCAAACTTCACTCTGGCCAATGTCTTAGTCAACACATCAGCTATCTATTCGTCCGTCGCAACATACTGGAGCTTCACTATTCCTCTTTGCACCATATCCTTGATATAGTGATATTTGATCTCGATATGCTTCGACTTTTCATGGAACACCAGGTTCTCCGACAACTTTACACAACTCTGGTTGTCACAATATATACAAGTAGCATCTAATTGGAGATCAAATAAATCAGATAGTAGCTTCCTTAGCCATACTACCTCACAACTAGTTGAACAAGCTACAACATACTCTGCTTTAGCTGTACTCAGTGCCATGCAAGACTATTTCCTGCTAAACCAAGAGATCATGCCTGATCCCATACTGAAGCGACACCCTGACGTGCTCTTCCTATCGATGGCACTGCCTACCCAATCTGAATCAACATAACCTTCCAGATTAATCTTTTGATTCACCTCATACTTGAGCCCATAATCAACTGTACCCTTTAGGTACCTCAGAATATGCTTTGCAGCAATCAAGTGAACATGTCTCGAATCTATCAGGAACAAGTCATCGACATATAACAGGAGCATCATTGGTCTTCCACCTTCAACCTTGAGGAAAAGGTTGGAATCCTCTTTACTCTCAGTAAATCCTAGAGTCACCAGTAAGCTATCCATCCTGTCGTTCCATGTCTAACCTCAGGATCTTCTGTAGTCACTCCCTCTTAAGTGAAGCATCATACTCCCTTTGTCTTTCATACTCTATGCACTCTTTTTGTGAGAAGCCTCGTGCTATGAATCTTTCCTTGTATCCCATGATGTTTCCATCTACTGCATGATGGAACTACGAACTTCCCTTCATGTCTCGATACTGAATCCTAGACATCATTCTTCTTGAACTGGTCTTCCCTTTCTTCTTGGTTACTTCTTCATAGCTTGAAGGTTATGCATCAATGATTTCACTGCATTCATCATATTATTATTTATTTGTCATCACTTGTTCTTTGGAACAAGCCTCATCCTTCTTTTCTTGTAGGTGATTATGTACGCGATCTTTCCTCCAAGTCAAATGCATTAGTTGTATGGTTAGAAACATTTCATAAGGCATATTCATAATGGAAAATTATTATGCATAAATATATGATCATGCAACTATTTTAGCCAATACAACATTCATCCATATCTCATGGAAACTTTTCTAGATGCCTTCCATCTCCACTAGGACAACATTGAGATTTTGCACTAATCCAATATGTCAGCAAAGAGGTTTCATTCTAGATAAGTAGAAATGGATATTTGTATAGCACCATGAGATACTTACCCATCACATCCATATTAGTAGTATACTGTCATTAATGAAAACATTCTATCATGCATAATACATCAACTGAATATAAACAAATGCATAACAAAACAATATCACGAAATGACAATTGAATACTTATCTTTATTTGTTTCGTGGGTAGACTCCTTCTTGAGCCTTCAGCTTTATCATCTTCTTCATTCATAATAACATCATTTCTTATCCAAATGCTAAGATGGATAAGAGGTTCTTCAATATTTGAGTCCTTCGTATTCCTCATCGCTTTAGGGATCTTCTTTGGATGGTGAGATATTGATCTTCAGTTTCTCCCATCTTCTCTTCTCTTATTATGAATTGAGCTTCTTCTTCTTCCCATAGTTTTCTTAAAGTAATCACTTCCTTCTGGCACTTATTCCTCACATGAATGAATCCCATGATCTTGGGATGTCATTCAAGGTGGCTATCACTATTTCTGCATTCTCCACTTCTTCTTCTACTGCTACACGTTGTTCTTTGATTTGAGAGACCCGTGTAAAGTATGACTGTATGGTCTCTGCATTCTGGATCTTCACATTCTTCAACTAGTTTCTTAAGGTCATCTTCTGATTTATGTTCTTCCCTTCAAATAGATTGGTCAAGGAATCAAACATCTATTTCGATGTCTTTAGGGAAGACACTTGTGGTACAAGGTGATCCATGATTGAATCAACAATGATCTTCTTGGACTTGACCAAGTTCTTCTTGTGTAAGGCTTTTAGCCTCATCTCCCTATGGAACTGGAACCTCTCTACTTATGTCGGTTTCCAATTCATTTTCTCCAGAGAGATCATATACCTCCATCCTTGGAATTTTTCAAATTCAACAAGCTTATCATCAAGCTAATGTGATATATCACTTTGAAATGAGAACCTCAAATGAAAATAGCAATAGATTAGATCTTACCGATTTGAGGTGTCTGTCTTGGTTCCGGAGCTGGCTGATCTAGGGTTTGTCAGAGAAACCATAATTTCCAAAACTTAGAGTCTTTCAGATCTGATTGTATAGGAAGATATAACTATTCAAGTTGAGCTGTCCAATGTACTCATTTTCTGAAAACAGTGGAGGGAAGCTCCCAAAACAGGAAACCCTAGTTTACCAATTTCTTCTGCAAAAATGCTAGATACTAATTCTGCAGTATCTCTGAAATTGATTCTCCTATATGTATGAAAATTTTCCCTAAGGTAGCCTCACTTGTCCCTGTTACAAAACCATAGGTTTCATCAGAATTGGTTTCACCAATTGGTACTTATTATCATTTTCCCAAGGTTACCTGTTTCAGGACTATTCGGCATAGCGAAGTTGTACGAACTTCCATGTGTCACTGTTTCATATTCAGGGTCTGAAACTTCTACAAAAGAAATTGCATTCCATTCCCTTTCTATAAAATCTTCATAAATTTCATTTGGACCTTTGTAGCCCACGATATAGCAATTCTCCCCAGGTGTCCTGTTTAGGGATGAATCCTGGGAGAGGCTGGAACCCTAAATTGGAGGGATCATATTGCCTAGAATATATCGAATATGAGGATGAAATTTGGATATAGTGTAAATCAGGATTTTATATTTGTTCTATGAAATTTTCAGCTCATGATCCTTCTCCAATCCCAATATATAGCGAATCTACCAAAACTTATCCGTTTTAGTATTTTGGGGTTTTTTCTGGCCTGGGAACAAACTAGGATTTGACTTTCCCAGAGTTATACCCAACCAAAAATATCGACCCAAGTCTCTAAAATTAGATTTTGATGAGGAGAGAAATCCTATTCCGGGCTCACTCAAAAATTCTTCTTCTGTAAGAAGCCCTAATTTTCCGCATCAAAAACTGAAAATGTATGGAATCGAATTCTACTTCGAGAGAAAGATGCGCCCTTCAATGGAGAGTCAACCTAGCCTTATTTTGCTGATGGATTGTGGAGAGATACCCAAAAAGTAAGAATCCCTAGCTTCTGCAGCTACACAATGTCTTCTTCTCAGTTTAGCTCTAATACCATGTTAGATTTTTATCATTCAAGCTAGCATTATGATCTTAGGATATTATCTGAGAGAATAGCATGCACAGTAATAAAACATAAGAGACAATGAACACAAATATTTTCCTCGGGGAAACCATAAAGGATAAAACCTTGCAACTTCCTCAGATATAGAATCAGCACCAAAAGCAAAACCCCAAAAATAGTAAGATGATCTCCCGACAGCAGTAGTCTCTCTCTCTCTTGTCCCAACAACTTCTTCTCTCACTCATGTGCCCCTATGAGTTAGTGTGTGTATGATAAATAGAGAGGCTCACTCTCTATTTATATTCTTTCATTCACTTGATGTCCACTTCAACATGTCGGCCCCACTTAACAATTACTTACTAGGGCCGACATCTCTAGGAAAGTCTAATAACCCTAGTGCCCCACAACTTGTGGGGACTTTTCCCCGCCGATCAACAAGGAGGGTTAACCTTAACACAATGGTGGGGACTATTTCCCTGAATTACAATAACTCACCTAGGGTAGAATTCTCTAGGATAGTCTAATAACCCTAGGGCCCCACAACTGCATGGAGTTTAACCCTTGATCAATAAGAGGGTTACCCACAATGACTTTACATGACTTGTTTACATTATTGAATCTCTCGATAGGAACATCGGGATATGACATGACTCAATTACATTACATATGCTTCCCAGAATAAACATCAGGGTACAATACATAAAATATACAAGTGAATACATTCTGAAGTTACAATTACATCAACAAAGATAACCACAGATATAGTCCAACATCAACACAAGAAACACATTGAGTTACACATGAACTTCACCATAAATATTATTAAGGATCACATTTTCAAAGTGTTATTTTCCATACAAATGATCAAGTTACATACATTTTGACAAAGTCTCTTATATAGAAGAAAAATTCTCCAAATTTTGATGTGTGTTAGGAGTTAAAGAATTTACGAGTAAGTGAGGATATGCTCTATTGACTCCTTCCTTATCCTATCATGTCAAATTTGTAAATCCTTCAATCATAGCCCAAGTTCTTCTTAAGGGGGGATGCTAGCATATTTAAACACTTAAAAGTTAGTTAAGATCTAATTGATATAATGTATCTTTAGGTAAAGTGTGTTTCTTTGGTGTGCATTTGTACTTACATTATAAGACAATCATGATAGATTCTAGACATAAAATTATAACATGATTATGATTCATCCTCTCCTCAATACTAATGGCTATATTGACCCATATATTAACGCACAATTTTTCCATTATATATATTTGAAGAGCATGGAGGGGCATCATATGTTGATGATTTATTGTGAGAAACTCATATATATAATATTTTCCTTTTGTATTAATATATTGCATCAAGTGGTCGATTTGGATAGAGTCATGGACTATTTCTCTCTCTAAGATATATAACCATGTAATACATTCATGTTCTTATATTTGATATATTTGTGTGAGAAATGGCTTAATGTGTTTGAATTGTGTGTAAATACCTTGTTTTGTCCAACATCTAATTCCTTACATGATTTTGGAGCCTTGTTCTTACGGGATGTGAGGCAAGAACAAGATCGAGAGATTAGTTTGATGGTTCTTGAGATTGTTGTGATTCCTTGGTAGGAAAAAGTATTGGTTTTTGTATCCTCAATGTTCCATGGAGGTCTTAATGTTTTTGTTGATGCAAGAGTTCAAGACTGGGTGTTTGAGAAATCAAACCTTAGGATGGACATGTATATTTGGAGGCTATCCATGAGCTTGGCTTACCATGTACAAGTGTAATGCAACATGGATAGGGTTTGTAAACACTAAGGAAGAGAATATTGATAGTGTGGAGAGCTTGAAACTAGATTCGTTATAAGTCTATGGTATTACTTGTACTTCATGTGTGTGTGTGTGTGAAGCTTCTAGCTATCCAAATATTGTGTACTTATAGATCTGATTTTCAACTTATGTTACCTTCTTGATTGAGTAAATTTTAGCACATGTTGTTCATGTTGACTTGACATATTAGATAGTTGAATTGGTTAAGTGATTTAATGCATATATGGAATATAAATAAGAATATTTTTTGTTGTTATAATGTGTTGTAGTAAAACATTCCAAATCTATCATATGCCTCAAAGAGTGTTCCCTAGGGGTTGTAGAAATGTAGTATTGAATTACATGCATATGTTAAATATTCTCTTAAAGTGTTGGATAATATGTAGAGTGGATAACATTTCACTTCTTGTAAAATGTTTCTCCCTTGGATTATGCCAATATTTTCTTGGGTATCCCATATCAAGAGTGACGGAAAGTAGTTCATCATGGTTGCACACATTAGTAATATCTTCAATAGGAGGGTTGTACCTATGTCCTCACCTCCTCCTCCTTGAAAGCCCCACCTTTACTTTTTGTTTGGGTAATTTTCCATTAGGTTAGTTGTGTTGGATAATATGAGAGTGGTGTCCCATTTTTTAGTTTTGGTGAACTGAATACATAGAGCATGAACCAAGTTATGGTTAACTACTTTAGTTTGGCCATCGGTTTGGGGGTGAAATGTAATGGAATATTTAATGTGGAAACACAGGACCATAAGGTTTTATAGAATGTGCCGATGAAATGAGAAACATGATCTAAGATAATGCTAGTGGGTAGACCAAAATGAGGCCAAACATGAGTAAATAGAATATTTTGTCATTTGAGCAGTAGTGGTGGTCCCAACATAGGGAATAAATAGTGTCATTTTGGAGATTGAAACACAATGAACCAAATGGAATCATGTTTGCAGAATGTCATAGGTAAACCACTAAGAAATCCCATGGATATGGATTCCCAAGAACATATTGGAATAGGAAAAGGTTGATATAGGACAAATTTGTGGTTGGTGGGATTATGTTGACTAAAAAGGGAGAAAGATATGATGAAGTGTTCCACTTAACGATCTATTTAAGGATAGAAAAAATAATATTGTAAGTGATGTAATATCAAGGGACCCAAAATAGACACTACATGAAGAATCATGGGCCTCTCATATGAGAGTGAGATAGTACTTATTCGTTGACACAGAATTGATTAAGCGTATACAACCACCCATCCCAGATGGGATAATCCAAAAATGGATTTTGATTAACTATAATAGGTTGTTGCAGAGCTAATCAAATCATGGTAAATAAGGGATCTGAAGCATAAAGAGGATTCCAATCCTCATATGCAACACAATGAAATGCCAATATTTGAAGAACCTGAGTGGGAGTTCTATTGAGAATATATACCATATGATTGGAAGTTCCCTTCTTATATACAATGACCAAATGTAATTGTTGAATATAAGCATCCCACTTCATATGGTGTTTCTCTTGAACCTTGATTTATGAATTAATGAAAATCAAGGGCTAGAGATCGATGTAGAATATAGTATCCTTACCCATATTGTAGTGGCACCACTATTTGAGAGATTTAGTCAAAGGTGTTGTAGTTTTGTTTATCATACACTAATGCCTCATAATGGTAAGCAATTGAATTCCCTCCCTATTTAAGGAAAACCCTTATGGCATGTTGAGATATTTTCATATCTATCTCAAAAAGTTGTTGTAAATTAGGTAAGCATAGGACAGGGGCATTTGATAAGGTAGAAATAGGAATGAGATCAATGAATTCTCAATGGAACGAGGAGAAAGGAAATCCCATGGGTTGAGAAAAAACATCATGGAATTCGGTAATCAAGGAAAACATATCAAGGCTAACTTACTACAACTTATTGTACGGTTTGACATGGTACACCAGACAGAAGGAGATGGTTTTCTCAAAGCTAACCTGACGGACAACGACCTGAACAAGTAAAGGAATGGAATTCAAGGAGGAGGAGGTGAGGAAATTGGTGTGGACCTCATGTTGAAGGTGATAGATAATAATTTGTGTGAGCATGATACACTACCTGCCATTCTTCTTGATATGGGACACCCAAGGGGAATATTGAAATAATCCAAGGGAGAAACATTACATGGAATAAAATCATGGAATGGAAGAATAAAAAATGTCATTGTACAATGTTGTGTCACCATAAAGTTACGTCCATCCTTATGGACCTAATCGAACTGCTAAGAGGTGGGGTGTGGGGTAGTAGGGAGAGCTAATTTCTGAACTAAATTTTGAGCGACCAATTTATTTTGACTACCATTGTTGAGTATAAGATTGGACAAGGACTATTATATATATAAATCATGGGTAAAAAGAGATGCAAGGAAGGTTTTTTCTGATAAATAGTCATGAGTAGTAAGGAGGGGTCAAGAGAGGTGGAATTATCCAAAGGAATCAATTTAGTCTCGACAACATAGGAAGATGATGTCTTAGGAGTCTCTGCTAAAAGTGTTTTTGATGTAGCTTGGCCATGAATGACACAACAATCAGTAGAGGAATGAAAATATGACTTGTTGAAAGTGCAACATTTTCCAATGTTAGGAGAGGTGGAAGTTTGAGTTGGATATGATTTGGACAAAGGGCCATCTTTCAACTAAGGAGAGCAGAGCTTGAGGGTGACCTTACATTTCTATTCCAAGGCTCAAGAAAAATCCTTGTCTAAGGAGGTACTTCCAAATAAATATACCTCTCTACGTAAAATGGTCAACAAAACAGAATTAAATCTTACAATGAGAACCTCTTCAAATTCTTGGATCTAGATATGAATGTGGAGTTTGGTGAAGACCTTAATGTAATTTTGAACTGATTGTACGGAGAACTATCTAATATGTAACCAACATGCAAGGAGGTCCTAGAAATATTCTAAAGGGAATAATCTACTATGAAATTCATGGTAAAGTCCCTCCCATGAGAAACTGGGTGGCACGCCTAAAGAGGGTGAAGTTTGTAGATCCACCACTAGAGAGGTGTTAATCATCTACATGTCCCACCAAGCCTAGTCCACACTTTCCATTTGCACACAATCTATATGCAACTTTTTGTCCTTATATATCCCTTGAAAGGTGCTAAAACATATGGAAAGGTTATTTATCCAATAGTCAATAACCTCCCATGGAATTGGCTATAGAACTTAGGAAAATGAAATCACGTTTCCAACCACATGGGTGTAGTAAACATTGTTGTAGACTAATTAGCTCCTACATAGTCAAAGACAAGTACTGCATAGGTGAGGACTGAGGGGAATACAAATACTTAGGAGAATATTATCAACGAGGTGATATGTGTTATACCCAAATCCTATCACCACCATGTGATAAGACCTTTGACTTATATACTTTCCCTTAATCCCAGCACTTGGAGTGGAAACCCATGTTGATTGTCAATTCTACATAAAAATGCTCAGCACCGCACTTTCCCTGTTAGCCATGAGTAGTTCCTTGCTCGCACTGCCCTTCTGCTATTTTCCATAAGTAGTTCCACCACCTGTTTCCCTCGATCCATAAGCGGTTCTTACCTGAACTGCTCTATCATAAGAGGAGAAATGCAGTACCCTAGGTAAAATGGGAAAAGAGAGAAGTTTCTCGAGGCTTCTAGAATATGAGCCTTGTGTCCTCCCTTATCCCTATCATTGTGGGTCAGTTCAGCTCAAGATCCCCCATCATAGGATCTTAGACACCACCTCATCCACAAATCTCTCAACCATTCCTATCCATTAAGCCCTATAAATACAAGCTTATGGTCATGGTTGAGGGGGAGAACTTAGAGGCATTGTTATGTTGTTGGATTGACCACTTGGCCCAAGCCATTTGAGAGCATAAAGAGAAAAGTTGGAGCTTATGGGGATGAAGTGTTTGGTTTCATGGAGATGCATGTCAACACTAAAGCTTAATTGGTTGTAAACTTCTCCATTCGTCTTAATGCAAAGCTGATTTCCATCCCACATTACTGTTATTGTTGATTTCACATGTACATGTTGTTAGATTCCTTAGTCACTAACATGGATAATAGATTATATTCTAGAAGCTTTGATGTGTTTGTGTGTTTGATCTGATTGCAGGTACACAGGGTTACTATCAAAGCATTACATTCCAGGTATCTACGGCGTCTAGGGAGGGTCTTCATCCTTTGTCCTTCACTTGTTCTGGATCTGAACCATTCAGACTAGTGGAACACCTTACTGTCCGCAGAAGGTGAAATATTCCTTCTTACAAATCTGGTGAATCTGCTGGGGAATAGCTATATGTATCATTTGATCTGATATTCCTAGGTTCTTCAACTCTTGTCTGAATCCAAGCTCCTTCTCCAACTCTCTTCCGTCAGATCTGCTATCTGACATAGTGAATTTGGGTTTGAAACTTCCAGATCTCTTCAGATCTGAATCATTTCGAACTTTTATGCTCTGTTTTTATACTCAATCTATCAGCCTTTACCTTGATATGGTATTTTTTGACTTGATCTATCGTTCTCTTTGTGTTTTGGATTTTTACAGGGAACCGCGCCTATGCAGTGGGCAAGAAGCAATGCCACTGCCTGAACCGAGTTAGCAGCACACGATGCCACCGCTTGAGTTCTATTGGCGAGAAGCAGTGCTGGGATAGAACCACTATGTCAACACTCAAGAAGTGCAGTGCCAGGTAGGCATCATTCCAAGACCTCTTTTTCTCATTTTTTTTGTAAAAATTTGAGTTGTTTTGCTTTCAGTCCTGCACTGTCACGCTTGTGTGACAAAATCTGATGCTTGTGGTTTGAGATTTTATGGTTTAATATTGGTTTGATTAGGAAATTCAAAATCTAGATTAGTCTTTTTTATTGTTCATCCACTTTGGTGCTTGTTGGTTGTCATTGCAAAAGGATTTCTTTTTTTTTTAAAGCTTAGGGTGTTAGTAAGATCTCTTTTCATTTCTATTATATAGACTGAAAGAAGAACATTTGATTAGCATCTTAGTTTCATTTCTTGTTTGCATAGAGAACTTATTTTTCCTCCTTTAAAAAAGAAAATTTTTGACTGACATTAGGTTATCATCATTGAGCATTTGACATTGGATCTCTGATTGGATTTAAAAGCTTTCAGGCTCTTCATGTTCTTTTGTCTCTTATGCATTTAGTACTATCTCAATCAAAATCAAAATATGGTAGTTTTAAGGTAGATTTTCCTATGTTTTAAGAGAAAATTGAAAAAATAGAGTGCATTTGCATGTAGTGTGCTTCTTGTTTTTCTTTTAGGAAAAGAGATTCTCCCCCTTCTCATTGCTTTTAGAAAAGAGAAATCAGTTTGGAGAGTGTTTCTTGCCTTTTATTTTGTGTTCAAGACTATTGTTTGGAAGTATTTTTGGTTTTGAAATGAAATAAAATACTCTCTTTCCCTCCCGTAAGTAGGCATACTGAACGGTAAAGTGAAATATTTGCATATGCATACTGCATGGTTTTACTTTTCTGTCAAAACATCATGCATTCATCTGACAGTCAACTTTAAAATTAACAGTAGTTATAGGTTAAAATTTACATAGCAATTGGAGTGATAGGTTAGAGACGTGTTCAGGCATCGTTAAGCGTAGGAGCTGTCGTTATTTGTCCGCATTACATTCCGGGACTCGCGTGGTTCTTCCATTTACCATCGGTATATCGAACGTCCTTTCACATACCCTTGAGTTATATAGAAAGGTACTTCATGTACTCAATTGTATATCGGAAGGCCCCTTGTGTATGGTTATGCATTAGACAGCACTACTACCAATTCGAGCTCCCATGTACCTTGAGTATATCGGGAGACCCCACTAGGATACCTTATCCATCTGAGAAAATCCCTTTGGCTGTCTTGCTTGGAGCCATACACCAAAAATAGCATTTTAGGAGGTTACTAAGCACGTACCCTCGAGTTATATCACGAGTGGCACCTTCTTAACAATCCTGGTGAAAGACCTGACTATTTGAACTCCTCCTATCATTTTAAGTGTGCTTGTTTTGACCTATAGCTTGTGTAGAGAAATGTTTTGGTGTGTTTTCTAGATTTTCAAACCCTAGGTTAGATAGGAACTGTACAAACTGGTTGAGTTAAGACAGTCCAGAAGAGTACGGGGCTTGCCACCTGATTTTATTCCTGGTTCAGGAGAAAATACAATGGAAGCTATTAACCAAGGAGCTGCTACCACCTCCCAAGTGGGAGATAGTGTGGTTGCAAAAAGTGGAGGACCATATTCTTCGCACTCACCTCCCTTGGTCCAACAACCTTCTTGGGGAAATTCCTCATTCCATTCTCCCATGGAAGGTCATGTTGATGATACTACCCGTCCGGATTTTGGTCCCAATGCTCCATTTTGGGATACCCCTATAGGACAGGCCATTGCCTCATTTGGCACTCGTTTAAACTCTTCTAAAGATGAAGAAGAATGTAGGCAATACCGTGATTCCATTCTCCATGCACAGGAGATTGATAGGCAGATAAATGACCTATTAGGCCCAACAGTATTATGTTCCACATTTGTTCTTGTGGTATATCATTCACTTGTCAATTCTATGAGACACATTGAACTGATTATAGATCGTCCATTAACACCCCACAACCCAGTTCAAGATACCACCCCAACCTCCTCCCATATTATGTATGTTCCTAATCCTCCTAGGTATTCTACACCTGGGGCCCAAACTTCAATTCCCGTTTCGTATTTACCTTATAGTGCCGGGGGGAAACCCCCGGCACGACCTATGTTATCTGACGCTGAAATTGTACCTAGTCAAGGACAGACCTCTAATATAGAACCATCTATGGTTTATGTCCCTCCCACCCATACTAATGTGGTTAATCCCCCATCCAGTTCAGGTCAGCCCTCGGGGGCACAACCTGTAACCATTCAATCTTCTAGAGGTTATGGTTATCAAGTACCTGTAGGTAACATTAATCATCCACCCAATCCTACAGGAATACCTTATGCTGGAATTCCATACCCTAGTAATACTTTTACACCATGGGGGAAACCCAACTGGTCTTACATGCCAGCTATGGGGGGGATACCTATACATACTGTAGGAGGTGCCAGAGGACCGCCTCATGGAGGTACCCCCCCAAGGGGACCTAATGGTCCCAGAGGATCTGGAAACCTTCCTCCTTATGGTCCTAATGGTCCTAGTGGTCCTGGGTGGCCTAGTGTCTATCTTCCTTATGGCCTTGGAGGGTTTGGTGGCCCTCCTCCTAGTGGTTTTAGAGGCTATGGAGGTTTACCTCTTGGTGTCCTTGGAGGGTCTGGTGGTCCACCTCCTGGTGGTCCTGGTGGTCCTAGTGGTCTCGATGGTCTTGGTGGTCTCGGTGGCCTTGATGATCCTCCTCCTAGAGGCCCTAGTGGTCCTAGAGGTCCTGATCCTAGAAATCAACCCCCTGCGAGCGGATTTTCCATTAGTTCTTCATCATAGCAACATGTTTTTCAATCCAGTTGTGGTCCTACTGGTAATTATATGCCATATCAATATTACCAATATGTGAAACCCTATCGAAAATTACCTTTCCTAGCAACTTTGGACTTACCTAACTTGTCCAAGTTGATTAATGACCCCATTCAACACAATCCCTCATGGCCTCCTATTCCGATAAAGTTACCATCGGACATCCCGAAGTTCAATGGGAAGCAGGGAGACAATCCGAAGAACCATGTTATGACATTCCATTTGTGGTGTTCTTGAAACTCCCTCATGGATGATTCCGTTCGGTTGCGACTCTTTCAGTGAACTTTAACCGATACGGCTGCAAAGTGGTACATTGAACTCCCACAACATTCGTTTATGGATTTTGGCTCGTTGGAAACCGTGTTTCTTACACACTTTCAGCTCCCTATTCGTTATGGAATGGGTATTAATATTTTAACTTCTCTGTGACAGAACACCTCCACCCACATATATAATCATATCCATGAGTTGAGAAGGGAGAGAAAGCTTATTAAGGACCCTATTCTGGATCAGTTATTAGCTGATTGGTTTCCAAATCCTTGTTGCCTCCTATTGCCCGATATGTGGCTATGGGTGGTGCAGTTACTAAAGAGCAGGATATTAGTTGAGCCCAGTATCTAGACTTGGTCTATTCCTAGTCTAGAACTCTTTATGACTTGATTCCTCAAGCTCCTTTCCCAAGCATCGATCCCGCCAAGCCACCAGTAGAGGTACCTGTTGATGGGATTGTTGGTTCAATCCAGTCCCCATCAGCAGCGAAACCTGCCAAGCAACCCCAAACTGCCACCCCTACTCCTTCGACTCCTAAGGTTTCCACCAAGGTTAACTCTATTCAAAGTACTCAAACCTTGGGTAATAATAAAAAGAAAGGTAAAAATAGAAAAAAAAAACTTGGAAACCAACAGGAGACTCCAAGACCAACCAACATTGATAACGATAAAGGGAAAAGAAAGGAAAAATATCCCTGTCTGCTATGCGAGGGTGACCATTTCTCAAAGGATTGTCCTCATCGGGACAAAATCTCCCAGTTTCTGAAATCCAATCCCACACCTGCATTACTCATGGATCATTTTCCCTCTCAACAACAACTGATAGACCACATGTCTAATCAGGGTAATTCTAGCTCGTCAGAGGAAATTCGTATGACGTCCTCAGATACCATTAGTTTGCAAAATCAAAGTCAGAATTATGACAAACCCACTGATAAGAAATAAGATCATTCTTCTTTATGGAAAGCTCCCTCTACTAGTTCTCTTGAATCCTTGTCTATTGTTCCCCTATCTATCGAGAAGCCTACTCTCGACATGATTTTTTGCCCACCCTAGAGTACTCTTCGGAAGGTTGTATTTAACCCTAATGCCCGATCTGCTCAATTTTATAATGTAGTTGAAGACCTCACTGAGGAACCTTGTGCAAGGTCTACCTTAGAAGTACTCCAAAGTTACCCTACACAGTGCAAAAACTTGTTGACAACATTAGGAGCTTTAGAACCAAATAATACCAACTTGATTCATTTCAATTTTGAGAACTATAAGTCTAGGTTACCGCATAAACTTGATTTTCAGATCATTACTAAAGTAGTTGGAAAGAAAGTTTTTCGAACGGTACTAGATGAAGGAGCTTCGACCTCGGTTTTGTCTCTGTCTTGTTTGAAGGCTCTAGGCTCTCCCGAGCTTGTAACATCGCCTACGAACCTCAAGGCCTTTGACAGACAGGGTTTCCAACCCCATGGTCTCATATCAGCCCTAATGGTCAAGCTGGGGGGAAAAACCATTTCCATTCAAGTAGAAGTGGTAGATGCCCCTTTAGATTACAACCTACTTCTAGGAATAAATTGGTTCTATGCCATGACTGCTGTCGCTTCAACAGTATTCCGAACTGTCCAATTTCTGCCTCTAGGAAGAATTGTTACTATTGACCAGCTTGATTTTTGTATGCCATATGTTACTACCTCCATGGCTAATAACATCCCCATGTTAGGCCAGTCCCCTCCTCCTTACCAATCGATTGGGGTAGGCATGTTGAAGGATTCATCCCTTATGGGGGTTTTTCCATCCACTCCTCCTAGCATGGATACCGCATCAATCCATATGATCGCCTCATTTGATTGTGATCCTAAGGGTAAGCAAGTTGTTGAGTCCACACGAAGCTATGTATGACACCATTCAAACCTTTTCCGATGATCACACTGATGACCTTCGTCTAGTGGCTTCGGATCCTTACCATTTACCGTACTAGTTAGAACCTTCTCTTCCTACTCTAGATTATCTCTTTGAGACTTTTCCTTCCAATGAGTCCATAATGGAGATCATGAATAAAGATGAGTCCATTTGGGAGGATCACCATCATAGATCCATGTTCCTCCCCAACACCAGTTCGATCAGCCATGATTTTGCATCCTTGTTTCCTACTGATATTGTCAACGTACCCTAAAGTCCCATATTGTTGCAAGATACAGATTCTGAAGGAAACCTTTGCAACATCACATAGACGAATCCGATTGACATATCAGCTAATCCTGATACTATTGAGCATGTTCATGTTGGGAAGAACTGCTCGACAGATGAATCTGAAGCCACAAGGCACTTTTCAAAGAATTTCATGATATTTTTTCGTGTTCCTATGAAGAGATGCTGGGGATTGACCCGTCCATTGTGGTCCATGATATTAAAACCTATCCCTCGGCTAAACCTGTCAGGAAAAAACTAAGGCAAGTCCACCCTTGGAAGACCGCAGAAAATGTTGGAGCCACATTCCAGCATGCGATGTCCTATGTGTTTCACGATATTAAACATATTGTTGAACCGTACCTTGACAACCTCCCTGCTCATTCACAACGATGGGAGGACCACCTTGGTCCTCTTAGAGATATATTCCTGAGATGCCGTCATTATAATATACATCTCAATCTGAATAAATGTGTTTTTTGCATTGAGACGGAACGTCTGCTAGGTTTTGTGGTATCCAAAGATGGCATCTGGATTGATCCTTTAAAAATTTCTGCCATTTTAGATCTACCAGCCCCAACTAATCTCCTTGAACTCCAAATTTTTCAAGGGAAGGAAAAATTTCTACACCGTTTCGTGTGCCATTTCATAGAGAAACCACACAGTTATATGCGTCTCCTCAAGAAGAACACCCCATTCTTCTGGGATGACCAAGCCCAACGTGCCTTTGATAATATTAAGCACGCTTTAACTCATTCACCCGTGATACACCCCCCGGATTATTCAAAGGAATTCCTCTTGTATATTGCTGCCTCCGCTACTACCATCGCTATGGTTTTAGTCCAGGAAAAT
Source organism: Pseudotsuga menziesii (assembly GCA_001517045.1). NCBI lineage: Eukaryota > Viridiplantae > Streptophyta > Pinopsida > Pinales > Pinaceae > Pseudotsuga > Pseudotsuga menziesii. The sequence goes on from LPNX010236896.1 coordinate 499,512, forward strand.
ATCCACGGTCAGGAGCACATGATTTATTATGCCAGTAAGAATCTTATGGATTTTGAAACTTGTTATTCACGTGTGGAGAAGTTATCATTGGCCACGGTCATTGCTGTATAAAAGTTTCGTCACTACATTCTGCTCCGCACTACCACTATATTGGCAGACCAAAACCCTATGTATTACATCCTTACTCGCGAGGTGCTCGGGGGCAAGTACTCCCGATGGATAGTCATACTACAGGAATTTGATCTAGAATTTGCCAAAGCCACATCAAAGAAATCCTTGGTCTTTGCAGAGCTTATGTGTGATCTTCCTTGTGCTTCGATGGAATTTGAGCCCAGTGATTCATTCCAGATGAATTCATGTTCCTGATCAGCACTACCGAACCTTGGTATAGAGATTTGCTTATTTATCTCCAAACACAACGATTTCAGCCGCATTTATCCTGTGATGATCGTCGTCGTATCTGTCACCACGCGAAATACTACCTCATCCTGAATGATACCTTGTATAGACATGGGATTGACTCTATTCTCTGGAGATGCCTCACTCATAAGGAGGCTGAACATGTGTTGAATGATTGCCACTCTGGAGCATGTGGCGGTCATTTATCTGGGATGGCTATAGCCCAAAAATTCCTTCGTGCTGGCTATTTCTGGCCTTCCGTCTTCAAAGACTATCATGAGGCTGTTAAGAAATGCCCACCTTGTCAACACTTTTATCATAAAAAGCGCACCCATATTGCTCCGCTACACCCCATCATTGTCGTTGGCCCATTCTCCAAATGGGGGATTGACTTCATGCATTGTAAGCCTACCTCAGCCGAGGGGCATGGTTACATCATCATAGCCGTTGACTATTTCACAAAATGGGCTGATGCCATGCCTACATATGCGAAAGATGGTAAGATTGTCACCCTCTTCCTATTCAATCATATCATAGCTAGATTTGGAGTCTTGTAGTCCATCATTACTCATCACGGATCCCATTTTCGTAATCAAATGATAGAGGAACTGAGTGTCAAGCTAGGTTTTCGCCATGAAAACTCTACTCTGTATTATCCATAAGCTAATGTTTAGGTAGAGGCCATTAACAAAGTTTTAAAAACTATTCTTCGTCAGATGGTTGGAGATCATAAATCCAACTGGCACCATGTTCTTTTATCCACTCTTTGGGCTTATCGGACTTTGATGAAAATAGCCACTAGTTTCATGCCATTTCAGCTTGTCTATGGACTTGAAGCTGTCTTACCAATTCAATGTCAGATTCCATCTTTACAACTTGCCGTCGAACTTCTCCCAGACACTTCCACACAGGAAGAAATAATTTTGTACTTGAACAACCTTGATGAGAATCAGAGAGATGCTTCCTAGGCTAATGAGGCACATAAGAAACCTGTCATGGCGCAGTATGATAAATCCATCCAACCTCATGTCTTTAACGAGGGTGACCTAGTTTTGACTTATGACTAGCGATATGACAAACTAGGGAAGGGTGAGTTCAAGTCCATGTGGTACGGACCTTTCATCATTTGTAAGGTTTTAGGGAAAGGAGCTTATGAGCTCATTGATTACGATGGAATCCCTTTGGGGAAACCTCGCAATGAGTTGTACCTGAAAAGGTACTATGCCTAGGTTTTTCTTGGATAGTATCTTGTATATATGTATATTGATTGGATTTCAGTGTGCCTTTAGTATTTTCAAGATGGTTTTGAGTTTAGTGTCCGCGTTTGTTTATACCATGTTTTGGTCATGCAGATGGATTTCTATGGCTTCGCTGATGATGCTTGCTACCACACCTTGAATCTCACCTCAGCTGCTTGGGTCCTCTATTTCCCAGCTGAATATTTGGTCAGTTCAGGAGCGGTTTGTATAGGTCCCACTACTAATAACATTTCCAAGTATGAATCAGTCATCGGACTTCTAACTGAAGCTGCCTCCCAGGATTTTCATAATATGGTAGTCTTGATGGACTCACAACTCATGGTTTGTCATTTGAACCATGTCTACACCATTAGAAACCCTATGCTTCTCTGCCTCTTCTGGAGAGTACGTTTACTCGAAAGATCATTTGAAACCATCACTTATAGGCATATCCCTAGGGAACATAATGTATTTGCTGACTCATCAGCTAATTACATCCTAGATTGGCATATTTCCCATTCATGACATTGAAATCAAACATGGTCCATTGTAAATAAACATTTAAAGACACATAAAACTCATGTAAAATACATTTACCATTTGAGACATATAAACACCAAGTAAAAGTCTGTGTGTGTGTGTATATATATATATATATATATATATATATATATATATATGAAAACGTTTACAAAAAATAGGTCCCGAGACCTCATCTGAAGCACATAGGATTTCAGGCAAAATCATCATACAAAATCCTAAAGCTATCATCTTTCAGTACATATCTCATACACTAGTGATGATCATGGTAGCACATCACTGCCTGAGCTACCCTACATAGCAGCCTACTGAATTGACCCGATACTCCCACTGTAGGTCTCTGGTACCTCATCGGGAGGTCATCAATGACATCATTTGGGATATCCAAGGTTAACCTCTCCAGGTTTTCCTCTAACTCCCTGGTGATATCATCACCCTATGGTACGAAGCTGGCTCCAACTCTCCTATCCAATGGAGAAGCTCCTCCAGGTCACACTACTCCAACATCTGCATGAGAATATCCAGGTCTCGTCACTTAACATAAAAATTATAAAACATAAAAAACATAAAAACATTTCATCCATTTTAGGGTTTCTTGCTTCTTACCAATGTCGCCCCACTATCCTCCAGGTGGGAGTGGTAGGTCAAGATCTCCAGTAAAGTCTGTACCTACGTAAGAATAATCCTCAACCATGAGGATATGATCTTGGAGCCATCTGAAGAATGGATCACTGAACTTCACCTCCCCCCTATTGCTCCTGTACGAGCCATGACCTAGACCCACCTTAGCATACGGGGGTCCCATGCTCTCAAGCTCCTAAAGACCACCTGAGGTCTCATCTGTGGTACTCACTCAAAGAAGAAGTAGGCTAAAATGGAACCAAATCCAAACTGCTTTAGCTCTCCCTGTCGACACTTAGTTAGCTGATCTTTGAATATTGGAAGCATGGATTCCTCCCAGTTGAATACCGTGGGTTCCATGGCCTCTACGGCATATAGCATGTGTGCCCTATAATCCTGGTGCACACCTTGACTCCTGGCCACCCTCTGCATAGTAAATAGGATAGTCCGTAGAGGCCCATCTGTCACTGCTCTGATGGGGATTTTCTTCCCCGATGTCCTTGTCCCTGGAGCACAGTGACGATCCATCAGCTCTCGAGTGGTAATATCCCCTCCATGGGAACCTATCAGTGAGATGGGGGCACCCTATCTCGAGAGACCAGTTAAGAAGTAGATATCCTCTACCTCCACTATCAGAATATGGACCCCCACCTCGAAGTACTGCTGCTCTGGATTCCACATCCATAGTATGTGCACTAGTAACTGCTCGTGTGACACCATGCTTGGGGTTTGAAATAATTTCAGGAGCCCACAGTCCTGTAATGCGGCTATACAACCTGCATTCCTTTCAGCGAAAGCATCATCATTGTCATGTTTTCTTTCTTTCCATATCACCATGTTTTGAGCAACAAAGACCTGCCAAAAACAATCATAGCATGCATTAGAATCATCTCTAATCATTTAAAATTAAAAGAATGACTTATTATTGCTCATGCTATTAGTTTAAAATATCCATGACCGGCACCGCCCTTGCACCGTTAAAGACAGGCAGTGGCACTGCCTGTCAACTATGTTTTAGGTGCAGTTCTTGGGAGGTACCGCATATCCCACAAAGGGGTATGCGCGGTGCTCGCTTTTAAGGTTTTAGGGCTTTCCATATGAGCCCAAAACCCTATCAAAACTCAAAATAAATGATATGAAAAGAAAGAGTAGGGTTTTAGCTGTTACCTGCAACTGGCGGTGCTTAAATCGAACGGTGGGAACTCCCGATATCAACTGCTGAAGATCTAGCTAAGAAAGTGCTCCAAATTCTCTCCACTGTGGGTAAATAGTGAAATGATTTGATTTTTTACTATTTACATGACTTATATAGGCATTTTTGGGTCTAACATGCTATAGTTTTGACTTAAAATTACTTTTTATTTGAAATCTACAAGTCCTAATCCCTTAATGCCAGTTATGAATGCATTTAACACTTGTTTTTGAGTCGATTGCAGGATAGGAGAACCATAGCAAAAAGCTTTCGAAGTTTGTTTACAACTTTTTCATAATTCCAAAAAATGGAAAAGGTCGATGAGCATTTATTATGACACTTTGGTCCCGCTCCTTAAACCCGGTATCAAAGGTTCAAGTATGTTTTCGAATCTTTCTAGTCTTGTAAAAATTGACATTGTGTAAAGAAACGTCATGGAGTCTCCTTTTCACATATTTTTCAGGCTCCTTAAACACAAAAAGATCGTCGAGTCTGTTTCCGATTCTTTCCAGGCTCGTAAAAAGTAACATTGTGTAAAGAAACCTCATGGAGTCCTGTTTAAACTCTTTTTAGGCTCCCTAAATATGAAAAGATTGTCAAGCGATCTTGTCTTCTTCACGCTCATTAAATCATTTGAAGAGTCATCCTTCCGACAGTAGGTTATCTCTTTTTCGATTCGGATAGGATTATTTACGAAAAAGGAACGCTCCAGCCAATCATGACTGGAAGAGTTCTCTAAGGTATGATTTTACACTTTTTCAGGCCTTAGATACTAAATCATACAAAAAAGGACCCTTTGGAGTCTTCTTCCATATTCGTTCAGACTCTCTAAACATGAATGATACCAAGTTTTCATTCATTGGACTCGTCAAATTAAACAGTGAGAGACTTGTTTTGGGAACGAACCCCTCCTCTCTTAGGTTCGTAAAACATATGAGTCTGGACTTGTCTTCTGACAAGCTATACCAAGTGTTTGTTAACCTCTTTGAACTCATAAAACCGAAAAGAGGCACTCATCAATCATGATGGGGGAAATGCAAAGGGAATCATTTTGCAAATAAATTGCAGTAGTTTGTCTTTACCTTTGAACATGGCACTTGTCTGCACATCATGTCAGACAATTGGGTATTCAGCTAATCTTTGTGACGATCCACTTTCATGAGTCATGCCACTCCTTTGAGTCTTTCAAAAGAATGCATTGTCCACTATCGCATTGTGTGTTTGTCCCGTCCAGTCATGCTGCCAATTCCTTTTGTCGTGCCACCCAATGTTCAAAGGAGATTTGAAGAAGTTTTACCTCTTTAGTCCACATAGTATTTGTGTCAGTACTTTTGAGTCAATCCTATGGTTACTACATTCACATCATTCCAGAACTATGTTCCGAGTTTCGTGTCGTCGATGTGTGACTCATCATGGCCCTCCTTCGATGAGACTTTTCCCCATCGACATCAGCTCATCATCCAGGAAATGGTCTTAGAAACAAAACTTAGTACCTTGAGATCTGTATACCTTAATGACAAATTCTCTCACTCTCGACATAGGTTCACATAATTGACCTTTGATCAATAGAATCAATTGGGTGTTCGACATCAAGACATCTATTCACACTTAGTAGATTGTACTAGGGTACCTTGGGAATCATTGACATTAATGGTGAACTCCCTCGTACTTGTTAATGGTTCACATAATTGGCCGGTAATCAAGTGGTTTCTACCATGTTTGACTTTAGATCATTGTAATCACATGGATAGAATTGTACTTTGTGGAAGACGAGACGAAGACCCTGGGTATTTGTTTAAGAGCTCATTGCTTTCTCCAGGACACGATGGAGTTTTGTATATCTAGCATGGATCCACATTTGTATGGTCGTGGCTATGCTCAAATTTGCGTCTATATGACATAGATCTACATTGTATGTCTAGTAGCTATGTCCAAGTTTGAGTCCTCTATCACATGGATCTACATTGTATTCTAGTAGCCATGCTTGTTTATTCCTCCCATGGATCTGCCTTGTATTGGTCTGCAACCATGAGTTGGTTACTTGCGTTTATGAGTCAAAATGCTAATCTACTACAGATGCCTACTTGACAACATGCTCCAATCGAGCCGACATTTTCACCTCGTAGCAATGACTTGTTCTCTCAAATATCTCATTTATCGTATCCCTCTAAGACTCATGCTTTGGGGGCATCCTGTACTTATACCAAAATCCTATCACCACCATGTGATAAGACCTTTGACTTACATAATTTCCCTTAATCCCAGCACTTGGAGTGGAAACCCATGTTGATTATCAATTCTACATAAAAATGCTCAACACCGTGCTTTCCCTGTTAGCCATGAGTGGTTCCTTGCTTGCACCACCCTTCTTCTATTTTCCATAAGCGATGCCATCACCTGTTTCCCTTGGTCCATAAGCGGTTCTTACCTAAACCGCTTTGTCATAAGAGGAGAAATGCAATACCCTGGGTAAAATGGGAAAAAGAGAAGTTTCTCGAGGCTTCTAGAAGATGAGCCTCGTGTCCTCCCTTATCCCTATCATTGTGGGTTAGTTGAGCTCGAGATCCCCCATCATAGGATCTTATAGGCCACCTCATCCACAAATATCTCAACCATTCCTATCCAGTAAGCCCTATAAATACAAGCTTATGGTCATTGTTGAGGGGGAGAACTTAGAGACATTGTTATGTTGTTGGATTGACCACTTGGCCCAAGCCATTTGAGAGAATAGAGAGCAAAGTTGGAGCTTATGGGGATGAATTGTTTGGTTTCATGGAGATACATGTCGACACTAAGGCTTAATTGGTTGTAAAATTCTCCATTCATCTTAATGCAAAGCTGATTTCTATCCCACATTACTGTTGTTGTTGATTTCATATGTACATGTTGTTAGATTCCTTAGTCACTAACATGGATCAGTAGATTATATTCTGGAAGATTTAATGTGTTTGCGTGTTTGATTTTATTGTAGGTACACATGGTTACTATCAAAGCATTACATTCCAGCTATCTACGGCATCCAGGGAGGGTCTTCATCCTTTGTCGTTCATTTGTTCTGGATCTGAACCATTTAGACCAGTGGAACACCTTGCTGTCCGCAGAAGGTGAAATATTCCTGCTTACAATATGATATTCATAAATTGAGCACACCTAAACTAGAATACTTAAGATAAAAATGAACCTGGATATGGGATAACCTCCCACACTAGATAAGTGCATTGCCAAAGTTGGTAGATCTGGCCCTGAAGAGGGCATGACCTATGAGGAAACAACTAGACCAAAATGGCACATTGGTCAAGGATGTGCACTATCACTACAAGGTAATGGAGGGGAGTGGAGGAAAAAAATAATCCTAGCGCACTCTTGGAGCAGGTGGAGAGTGTGCAGACACCCTAAGCACACCATCTAGAAAACTTTGGGTGAGTGCCTGCACTAGCCACTCAGTCACCTTGTTAAACTGAAATAATTTGAGATAGTGGGGGTTATATAAACCCTAATGCACTTCCAAATTGGAGAGGAGGGTGGATCCACCCTAGCACATTTATGTAAATAGTGCACAAGTGAAAAACCATAACACTTGGCTAACGAAGCACCAAAAACCCTAGCACATATGTTGGATTGATATGAACGAGCAAAATATTGACACCGCACAAAAGAATGAGGTGAATTTACCTCTTGAACTTAAAGCACTATCCATGGATCTAAAATACTATCAACTTTTGAAGATCTTTGTGTAGCAAAAGCACCTCATAATGAGGATGTGATACCATTTGATGTAAAACAACACTAAATAATCATATAGAAATAATGAAAGAAAAAAACAAGAGGGAACTCAGATAAAAATGATCCTTAAATTTATTATGAAATAGGTGAACCTTTTATAAGAAATGAACCCTTCAACCTATCATCTCATTAATGGGTTACAGTAAAACATATTTCACACTTGTTTAATACAATACAACTATATCTAATAACTAGTTAGCTAGCTCCACTCGTTCATTGAAACTTGATACTATGTACTCCTCTTCTCCAATAGTCTGAGAGGGTGCACTTCCTCATTTTGGTTGAGCTATCCCAAAAGGGCGCGCACCCAAGTTTCCCAATGTAGTTGACCCAACAAGTCATCAATCCTAGGAAGAGGTTAGTGATTATTGAGGGTGAACTCATTTAAATCTCTCTAGTTGATACACATTCTCTAAGTCCCATTTTTTTGGACACCGCGATGATATATGGCCTACTATCTGAGGTGCTTGGTTGAATTACTCCCTACACCAATAGTTTCCGCAATTGTGTTCACTTCATCCACTTTGAATATGGATTTTTCGTACAACCTTATGTTTGGAAATGGAGGGAAAGGAAACAACAACATCTCATTCTATACTTCCCTCTTCAGTAGTAGCACTTTAATATTTTGAAATAATTCCCTATATGCCTAAAAAATATCCTTTGATGTTTATGTGATTTTAAGACATCCTTCCAATGACACCTTTACTTATACCAATACTCATCCTAAATGACTATCTCAAAAAATGAAATATAACCTTCATGCTTCAACTAATCAGTGTCTTGTCTAGGTTAGCACTAACAAGATAGATCCTGATTTACCTTTGCACACATTAATAATGAAGGATTTTCCATCCTTGTCCATGCAACATTGGATTTCTCTTTTCATGAAAATAATATCCCTCATGTTCATGTAGGAACTCCCAAACACTACACCACACACATTAGGTGGTACACAATCTACGTCTACTTTGTTAATGTAGTTTTCACTTAAAAAAAAATTGATTTAGGTTGCTTAAGACTCGAGATATACATTCTTATTTACATATCCCAATAGGTATGGGAAATGATGGTCATGATCTTTCAATTCAAGCTTACCCAATAGATCCTTTATTATGAGTTCAACATACAAACTAGAGTAAAATAGAGGATCCAACTATCTTTTTAACTTTGACCCTAATATGGAATATTTAGTGATTCCATTCTCTTCCTTGACATGAAGGTTACTCATATTCAACTATATTTACACTATAGTGTAGACACTCCTCTTATCTACCTCTGAGATGTGTTATACCTAATTTATTAAATCCATACCTAACATGTTCTTCTTACCCTCCATACAATTATTTGGATTTGGTATGGATGTAACTTCCAGCACTTATATTCAGTATGACCATCAATTTTACAATGTTATCTTGGATCATTGCACTAATTTGTAGTGGAAATTGTCTTCTTACCTTTTCCTTTCCACTTCTTATTTCCCTCCTTGGAAGTGCTTTGTTGGTCTATCTAGTTGTAACCTTTTGGTTTTCCTTTCTTTTGTCGATCCAAAAATTTTTCTTGCACATATGATTCATCAATGTCTTAGGTTCAAAGATAATAACATGTTTCCTTAAATCATTATGGACACCACCTAAATACTTGAGGAATATATTCAAGTTCTTGGGAGATATTTGCAATAAAAAGGAATGTTTTATAATATCAATGGCGTAACATTGCAGATTTTTCCCTTGATTCTAATGAAAATAGTGCCAAAGGATCCATTGGACCTATTTATAACCAATAGGGAAAAACTAGGACTTGAGATTTTTAAACACCTACAAATAGTTATTGCTGGATCACCCTTTACTCTAGGTGTCTCTATATGGTTTTCCCACCAAGTTTGGGTGTGGCCCTCTAATTTGAATTTGAATATCTCAAATTTTGGATCACTAGGTGCTCATCATTAATAGGAGAGAAACTTGTAACATATACTTCAACCCTATTTTTGTGAGAACCCTCTTCAAACCTTACCTTGTATTTTATGTTTTATTATGTACAACCATGTGGACTAAATCACTAATTTCTCCACAAGTCACAATAAATATATTACATTCCATTTGTTAGGATGGAATAAATCATGAATTTCCTCAAAACTAGAAAGCTTTCGCAACTTCTCATTGGCATGTAAAGAACCACAAGATCAACAAGTAACCTAAAAAGGACACCATCTTTCACACCTCTATCTAGAGATCTCATACTTTCTATCCTACAATCAAAGCTAGTGCATCGTTCTACTTCTAATGCAACTCTACATTGAAAATTTCATATAAGAAACTAAAAGGGTATTTATATTCAAACTAGGAACGAACAAAACATCATGCAACTCAAGAACATAAATCAATGGCATATGGAAGGAAATGGATCCCAATCCTTTCATACAATACTTAGCATCAACACCCAACTCTGTGCGCATTCCTCTCTCTTGCTCCTAAAACTCATTGAAGATATTTATGTCATACATCTTGATTCTCCAATATCCACATACTACCCAACACATGACATAATGTTGGTTAAAAAATAAAAGAACATGGAGAAGTGAATCTCAAGCTAAGATGCTAACTCATCCACTCTAGTAGCAATCTTTGCACTCCCTATAATCTATCTCTATTGTTTGGATGTCCTTTCTTTCTTCTCTCAACACTGGCTATCATTTCTCATTTTTTAGATACTTCTTACCTTGGCCTGATTTAATCTTGTTACCCTTCCTAGGTCCTTTCTTGTACCCGGTGGTATCATAAATTAAGATCTAACTCGGTGAAGTACCTACGATGATGCATCATCTAAAACAACACTAAATAATCATAGAGAAGTTTATTTATTATGATATAGGTGAGCCTTTTATAATAAAAGAAACCTTTAACCTATCCACTTATTAAGTAATTACAATAAAAGATAGGTCACACTTGATGAGAAAAAGATATATAGCTCCACTCCTTCATTGAAACTCGTTCCCAACTGCTCCTCTCATCCAATAGTATGAGACGATTTTCTTTCCCATGTTGGTTGAGTGTTACCAAGAGGGAACACACCCAGGATGCCCAATTCCTCCCTATTTAAGCCCAAACATTTCCATAATTTCCTCAAAAATTGAGGGAACTATCATTATATAGCTGAAGCAGAGAACCATTTGGATTGTGGTAACATTTTCCCTTTGTGATCCACCAACTAAGAGGTATGTTATTGTTTGAAGATAGTAGTAGTGCAGGTTTCTAGAAAAGTACCATGGAGGGGGGATTGGAAATCATGAATCAACTTAGTAGGATGGGAAATTGTAACCATATGTTCCAGGAGACGGGATTCAAAGCGATTCAGAGTATTCACATTGACCACATCATGAATTCCTATATAAGGAGGAAAATCAAAACGATAAGCATTGTCACTAACCTTTTGAAGTACAATATAGGGTCCATAATGGAGTGGTTTACATTTCTTCATGTCATTATGTCTTAAATCGCTAGCAGTCCATGTAAAACTGGACTTTGTCCCATGGATTGAAAGTAAGAGGTGTGCAGTGAGCATCGTGGTGCTATTTATAACGATGTTGGAAAGACTTTAGCGGTTCAGACACTTGCGCATGTTTGTGAGAAAATTTTTGCAAAAAGGATGGAGCATAGGTTTGTTGATGTTTCTAATGGGGGATTCCTATAGTTTGCAATGTCAAGGGAAGATGATATTGCACCAAGGGCCGGTTTCCAAAAAAATATTGAAAGGGAGAGAGGCCAATGGATATATGTACTTCTCTATTGTAGTTGTGTTGGATAATATGGAGAGTGTTGTCCCATTTTTCAGTTTTGGTGAACTAAATTAAGAGATCATGAAAAAAGTTGTGGTTGAATACTTTATTTGGACATTGGTATGGGGGAGAAAGGAAATGGAATATTTAAGGTGGAAACCCAACAAGTACCATAAGTTTTTCCAAAATGTGTTGAGTAAATGAGCATCATGATTTGAGATGATGCTAGTGGGTAGGCCAAAATCAGGCCAAAAATGAGTAAAGAAACTATTTGTGATCTAAGAAGCAATGGTGGGCCTATCATAGGGAATAATTAGTTCCATTTTAGATAACTGGCACACAATCACCCAAATGGAATCATGTTTGCAAAATATCATAGGTAAAACATTGTGAAAGTCCATGGATATGGATTGCCAAGGACAAATTAGAATGGGAAAAGTATGATACATTCCAAATTTTTTGTTGGTGGGATTATGTTGACTACATAAGGAGAAATATCTATTTAAGTGTTCCACTTGATTATCCATGCAAGAAAAGAATAAATTGCAATGTAATTGATGTAGTCTTAAGGGACCTAAAATGATCACCACATGAATAAGCATGGGCTTCTCATATTAGAGTAAGATGGTCCTTAGTTGCTGCAACACAAATGATTAAGCTCATACAACCACCAATCCCATATGTGATAATAAAAAAATGGAGTTTGATTCACTATAGTAGGTTCTTACAGATCTACCCAAATCACACCAAAGAAGGTTTCTGAAGCATAAAAAGGCTTCCAAGCCTCATATGTAGCACAACGAACTTCCATATGATTGGAAGTTCCCTTATTATATTTGATGACCAAGTGGGATTGTTGAATATAAGTGTCCCACTTTAGATGGAATTTCTCTTGAACATTGGTCTGTGAATTAATGAAAATCAAAGGATGGTGATCAGTGTGAAGTTTAGTCTCCTTACCCAAAATGTAGTGGTGCCACTATTTGAGATCTTGAGTAATAGGTGTTGTTGTTTCATTTAGAATTCGCCAATGAATCATAATGGTAAGGAATTGTATGCCCTCCCTATTTAAGGACGACCCCTATGGCATGCTGAGAGGCATCTGTCTCTATCTCACAAGGATCTTGTAAATTATGTAAGCAAAGGATGGGAACATTCGACAAGGTATCACTAGGAATGAGATCAATGGAACAGAGGGGGAAGGTAAGCCTATGGGTTGAGAAAAAAATCACCAAATTCAATGAGCAATGAAAACATATCAAGTTTAACTTGTTATGACTCATTGTATGGTTTGATAGGGTGCACCAGTTAGAAGGAGATGGTTTTTTTTAGGATAACCTGATAAACAACGACTTGACCAATAAGTAAAGGCAAGGATTTCAAGGAGGAGAAGGTGAGGACATAGGTGCAACCCTCCTATTGAAGGTGATACTAATGTGTGTGAGTATGATACACTACCTTCCATTACTCTTGATATGGGATACCTAGGACAAGATTGGAATAATCCAAGGGAGAAACATTACACAAGATAGAATCACATAATGGACCAATAACAAATGTTCCCATAAAACGTTGCATCACCATAAAGTGATGTCCATCCTTACGGACCCAACCGAGCTGATAAGAGACGAGGTGTGGGTTAGTATGAAGAGATAACCATTGCATGAATTACTGAGTGACCAAATTATTTTAACTGCCATTGTTGAGTATAAGCTTGGATATGTACTATTTTATCTAGAAATTATGGGTAAAAAGAGACACTAAGTAAGGCATAGTTTGAGAAGTAGTCATGAGCAATAAGGAGGGGTCAAAATAGGTAGGATTATCCAAAGGATTAAATTTAGGCTCAACAACATGGGAAGATGATTTCTTGGGATGCTCCAAAAAAAGTGTTTGGGTCATATCTTGGCTAAGAAGGAGATGAAAATTAATAGAGGAATGAAAAGAGGACTTGTGGAAAGTGCACCGTTCACCAGTGTTAGGATAGGTGGTAAACTGAGTTGGATGAAGAGATAAATTTTGATTGAGGAGAGAGGATCATTGGAGTGAACTTATGTTCCTATGCCAAGGATTGAGAAAAATCCTTGTCCAAGGAGGTACTGTCAAATAAATATACCTCTCTGCATAAAATGAACAACAAACCAAAATTAAATTTTACAATGAGGACCTCTTCAAATTCCTAGATCTAGAGATGAATGCATATTTTTGTGAAGACCTCAATGTAGTTATGAATTGACTGTCTAGAGAAATATATAAGCTATAACCAACATGCAACGAGGTCTTGGAGATAGTATGGATGTTACACCAAAATATCGTCATGTTGAGCCATGTGTTAACCCTATGCCTCAATCCCTAAAGTTCCCTTAGTTGAATGGAATTGAATATGAGTTTACTTCCTTACCTTTTTTCCCCTCTAAGAAGACAGGCACTCATTCTCCTAAGTCAAGGTGCACTGAAACATTTTCCCTTCATGCTAGAAGCGCCATCGACACTCTTTCCCTTCATGCAAGGTGCACCGACGCTCTTTCCCTTCATGAAAGGTGCATCGGTGGTGTTTAGAGGGAAAAAAACGAAGCTTTGAGACTCTTCTTGAAGGTGTATGAGGTGGAGGACTATCCCTATCATCTAGGTGAGGTGGAATTCATCTCCCTAACCTATGGGGGAAATAACTTAGACCCCTCCTCCTAATCCTCAACCTACTCTATCCCTTTAGCCTTATAAATTGAATCCTCTCTCCATTGTGAAGGGAGGAAGGACTATAGTACTTTTATGTTGGTGGAATTTCTAGGTGATCCCTATCATCCTTTGGGAGGATTACTATCTTGCTTTGGATTATTGGCTTGGATTATTGGATGGAAGGTTGCAACATTAAGGCTAGGTTGTGATACTCCTTCTTAATGTAATTCTATGTATCTCCTTGATTACATTAATACAAATCTCTTTCCATAAACATTGTTGTGTTGATGATGTTTAGAGATTTATTCCTTAACTGTTAGCTTAGATCAATTCACATTTGGATAACATGTACTATTTGTTTGTTACCACTTGCTCTACATGGTTTTTCCGCTCAAGATTTGAAAGCTCTGGAGCTTGGATCAACAAAGAGAGAAGAGAATTTGCAGACCTCAGGTAGGTGATCTATCTATTGACTTGCATTTCTATTTGATCTAGAAAGTAGGATGTATTGTGTATTTGATTTGTTCCAGATCCACTTCGACTAGGGAGATCTAGCTTAAGTCCACTTGAGTATATTTATCCACCAACAAATTTGGTGACTCCACTGGGGAAGTACATAGATCTGATTTCTTTTTATTTTGATTTCATATCTATCAAACCTTTTTCTAGCCTCTAGAGACCCTCCCTCCTTTGGATTTTGTCTTTGAAGAGTGTCCTGCATCTTGTATATTATCTTTGGATCACTATCATACCTTATTCCCTTCTCCTATAGGAGATTTAGCTTTTACCCAGTTTGTTTCTCCACCAGTGCACCTGTGTTGTGTAGACAGAGCACAATCGCTCTTTGCCTTAAGAGACAATGCACCGCTGGGACTCTTCTCCAGTTTTAGAAGTGCACATGCCACCAGAACTCTTGTGCAGTGTAGTAGGTGTTCCAAAGCTCTTGTGTAGTGTTGTAATTATACCTACCCCTCCTCGACGCTCTTGTATAGTGTTGTAAGTCTACCTGCCCCTCCTAGGTGCTCTATTGGAGTGTAGGAAGGTGCACCTTCCCTTTGAAACTTAGAGACCAGCTCATATTTCCTTCTTTTTTGGGTGTTGGTTTGATGGATTGTGGTGTTTAGGATGCATATGATAGTCACACACCCCCTAGACCCGGCATTATCTCTGTTTGGAGTTGATTTTGTTGATTTTGGGATGCTTTATTAGTTAAGAGAATGACTTGGTTGTGGTAGGCAATTTCAATCCTCCACCTATTATTTCTTCCTTTCCATTCCTAATCACCATTCCAGACCTCTTCATATCTGTTTGGATTCTCAAATCCGATCTCCAAACCCTTCCTCCCCTCAACCATTGAGTTTTGGATGCATTTTGGTTGTTTTGGATAAATTCTTGACTATTTGGAGTTGTTTGGGTGCTTGTCATATTCCTTTTGATTTATGAATGAATGGAGTGTTGTAGATGTTATCTCTTTTTCTATTTGAAGATATGAAAAGAGTATAGCTATCAAGTTTCATTGTGATACATGCATTTGAAATTCGAAGTGCTTCCCTACTTTGTTTTATATATTGTTGATATTTGTTGCATCTTTGATTTCATTTCACTTTTTGGACTATTATTGCATAAAGTTAGAATTAGTACACTCTAGGAAGGAATTTTTTTCTTTTCCTTACTGTTCAGATTCATGTTTGTTTGAAGAGAAAACTCAATAAAAAAGAAATTAAAAAAAAATCCAAGAGCCCCCTATGCTCGCATAAGAATTCATAGGTATTTTCAAAAATTGTGATTGATGTTGACATTTAAAGCTTCATAGTTGGCTTTGAATAGAACTTGGTTTTCTTAGATCTCTGATTTATGTCTTCTTTAACAGAAAACCTTTTTCCCTACTTTAGGTAGTGTTCATCGAAAGAGAAATGTGCATTGTCATGTAGCTATGATATGCATTATTTTTACGTTTCCTGTCTACATCTCATGCATCCACTTAACCGATCAAGATAAAAGTAACGCTAGCTTAGGATTGAAATCATTTAGTAACAGTGTGTAAGTTAGTGACATGTTCTAGTGTCGTTAAGTGTGGTAGCTATCATTTTTTTCCTGCACTGCATCCCGAGGGCTTGTAGTTTTTCCACATACCAACCAGTATATCGAATGGAATTTCATGTACCTTTGGGTATATAGAAAAGTACTTCATGTACTCGATATAATATCGAAAGGCTCTTGTCAAGCAGTTGTGCATTAGACAACACCCCTATATATTTGAGCTCCCCCATACCTAGTGTATATTGGGAGACCCTCTTAGGATTCCTGTGACCAACTAAGTTAACCTTTTGGCCGTCTTGACATCACAATACACTGAGAACAACACTCGGGAGATTACTACTCATGTTCCATCCAAGTAGTCGGGTATTCAGGAAAGGGTACTGTCCCAATCCTCCTTGTCGCATTTTACTATTGGACCCTATGGTATATATTGAGTTGTGAAGCCTTGATAATTTCGTGAGGATCCTGACTTTTGATCCACTCCTATTCACACAGTTTGCTTGTTGCTTTTAGACTTGATTAGTGTTTGATTTGTATGGTACTTCAGATATTCTTAGAGATTTCATATATGGGAGACTTTCTAGGGACCACCATTCAAGAGAACCCTTTTCAGGGTATGTCTTTTGTTTCTCCCCCTTGTGGAGTTGTTGGTCCTCCCTTCATGGCCACTTTGAACCTTACTGGATTTACTATAGGATTGTCTGTGTGGTTATTCTCCAATCTTGTTATACCAAATGCACCTTTTGTGTCAGATCAAGGTCCTTCACTGCATGAGCATTGACCTCATGTTAACCCTTCTCCCTCTTCCTTGAACATTGAATCAACTTTGCTTTCTTCCTCTTCATCTGTTGAAAACTCCAATTTTAGTAAATGGGTGGGTAAGAAGAAGAAGAAAAGGAAGGTTAAGAAGAAGAATACTAAGAATAAGTTCATATCTCCAACCTCTGATCATCATGTTGGAATCCCACCAACCACTGATCATCATGATGGGAGTATGGATGTACCTATTTCCGACTCGTGTAAACCTAAGTTCCCTTGTAGACTTTGCAAGGGTGATCACCTTCTCAAGGACTGTCCTGGTATTTTCCATGTGTCAAAAGTGTGGTCTAAACATTCAGTGTCATCAGTCTCTGATCATCATGCTGATGATGCCCCATCAACCAATGACTCTGTGGTTAAGAGTCACAAAGGAAAATTCAAGTATCCTTGCTTGCTATGCAAGGATATGCACTGCACTTACCTTTGTCCCTGCATGGATGAAGCTTCAAGGTTGTTGGAAGATATTGTTGTTCCTCAACAATGACTTCCAAATAGTTATCATAAGTTGTCCCTTGACATCCCATTGGTTGATCAAGTGGTCGATCCAATTCCTACCTTGGTCAATCCCACTCTTCCATTGAAGAGTGAAGTCAAAGAGGTCGATACAGTTCCAAACTCGGTCGATCCCAATATCCCCTTGGAGAGTGAAGTTAAAGTGGTCTAGCCGATGTCATCTCCACCCAATCCCACTCTTTCATCAGAGAGTGTTAAGACTGAATTAGTCTCTTCAACATAGTATTCGTCTTGTCCCTCTCTTCCAGTCGAGAGTGAAACCCAACCTGCTGAAGTCTTCGTAGTTAGTTCTAAATGTTCTACGCAAGAGGAAATTTTGTCTCTTTCGATAGAACCATATCCAAGTAGTGGGTTTATTTCCTTTGACTGGAGTAACCTAACATAATCTCATCTTCATTCGAGTGTTCCTTTCCAGATATCTGTGTGAGTTACCACTAAGAGTATACTCTGCACTATTATTGATGAAGGGGCTTATCTTAGCATTCTATCCTCTATTTCTTGGAAAGCCATAGGTTCTCATCTGCTTGTGCCGACTACCGATCAGATACTTCCTTTTAATCGAATTCCTACTGCACCTTTAGGGATCCTTCCTCATTTTCCTATCACTTTAGGAGGAAAAAATGTCTGTATCGATGTTATGGTAGTCCAAGGTCCCTTCATTAGAGGAAATTTGGGGTCTAAAATGGGCCTTATAAGAAAACGTGCCAAAATATGTTTTTGTGAGTTGGAATTCAAGAACCAATAGAGTTTTAATAAAATAAGTCAACCATAATGGTTGAATTGACATATTTGTCATTAAAAAAAACTACTTTTTTTGTTCGTATTTTCGACATATCTCATTGTGTTTTTACTCAAATTTCGATCGGGAGAGCTCGTTGGATGTGGAATTTGATTCCGCATCCAAGGAGTACCCACACTTCATACTTTTTATGGACCCTGCTACCCCAAAAACAAGAAATACCTGAAAAAACATGATGATGACATCATCATCACGTTTTTTCAGGTATTTCTTGTTTTTGGGGTAGCGGGGTCCNTTTCAATCTTCTCCTTGGACGTGATTATGTTTATGCCATGAAAGCTGTAGTGTCCACACTCTTTCGAGTGATGTATTTTCCCCATGATGGGAATATTATGACTATTGATCATCTTTCCTTCGTTAAACCCGATCGTCATATGAGTTCTAGTCATCATACTTCCATGAATTCCCATATGTTCTTATGGTTCCTTCCCCTTCTAGTTAGCTTCTTCTCATCATAGGGGGAAAGGCTCCATCCTATGGACATCATACTGGAGTTAAGTTGCTAGCTTCTTATGTAAGGGGGAAACCCACCAACCTCTGGAAATCATGTTGGCTTAGAAATTCCTAGTGAGCATAGCTTCCATCCTATGTAAAGCTCATTAAAAAATGAATCAGATTCCAGCGAGCATAGTTCCTTTTCTGTGTTAATCTCGTTAAAAAATGAAACAAACGTGGTGAGCATAGTTCCTTTTCTCTATTTCAATCTCATTAAAAAAATGAAACAGATGGTTGTGAGCATAGTTCCTTTTCTATGTGAAGCTCGTGAAAAAATGAAATAGATGTCTGTGAGCATAGTTCCTTTTCTGTGTCAAGCTCGTTAAAAAATTAAACAAATGCTTGTGAGCATAGTTCCCTTTTCTGTGTCAAGCTCGTTAAAAAATGAAATGAATTCCTGTGAGCATGGTTCCCTTTCTGTGTCAAGCTCGTTAAAAAATGAAACAATGTTGTGATCGTAGTTTCCATTCTATGTCAAGCTCGTTAAAAAATGAAACAGATGCTAGTGAGAATAGTTCCCATTCTATGTCAAGACCATTAAAAAATGAAACAAATGCCCTCAAGCATAGTTATTCTCTATTTCAAGCTTGCGTAAAAATAAAACAGGTCCCCACAAGCATAGTTATTTTTCTGTTTCAAGATTGTGTAAAAATGAAACAGGTCACCTTGAGCGGTGTTTATTCTTGGTTTCAAGCTCATTAAAAATAAAACTATCCTTGAGCACAGTTCCTTTTTTGTGTCAAGCTCATTAAAAAATGAAACAGATTCTTCCATTGTGTCAATGCTCAATTTTTGAACCTTCATTTCATATGCTTGTAAAGCAGACGAAACGAAGCTTGGGGGGCATGTACCCTACCTATTTATGTTGGATTTAGCTATTTGACAGTTATACTGGGGTTAAGTACCAACCACTGGACATCATGTTGGGAAATCACCCATCAATGGAAGTCATTTTGAGCATACTTTATTTCAATTTCGAGCTCGATAAACCATGAAACGACACTTTGAGCATAGTTCTTATTCTATCTCAAGCTCGTTAAAAAATGAAGCAGATACCCTCATCATTCTTTCAATCTATATTCGAGATCGTTAAAAATAATAAGATGGTGTTGAACTTACTTTTCATTTTCTGTGCTCTGGTTAAAACATGAAAATTGGTTTGAGCTTACTTTATCGCTTTTTCGTGCTCTGGATTCAAACATGGAAAAGGTTTCGGGTGCCTTCTATACCTTTGACGTACTCGTTAAAAAATTAGTGAAGAGGTATCGAGTATAGTTTTACTATTTTTCAGTCTCGTTAAAATTGGATTATGAAAAAAGAACCTAGTAGTGTCATCTTTCAGCTCTTTTCGGACTCTTAAAATGTGAAAAGATTACCGAGTGAACTTGCCTTCTTCATGCTCGTAAAAGGACCTGAAGAGTCGTATTCCTAGTGATATTTTACCCCTTTTTTGAACCAGGGGGCACTAATTATGAAAAAGGTATACTCCAGCCAATCATGACTGGGAGAGTTCTCTTAGGCATTATTTTATACTTTTTCGGGTCTTGGGGACTAAATTTACGAAAAAGTCCATTTTGGAGTCTTCTTATTCATTTTAGACTCTTTAAACATGAAACAACAAATTATTTTTCTTTCATTGGACTCATAAAATCAAATGATGAAGGACCCATTTTCTGGGAATGAACCCCTTCTTTCTCAGGTTCATGAAATATATGAGAATGGACTTATCTCAAGATAAGCTACAATGAGTGTTTTTTACCCTCTTTGAACTCGTAAAAATGAAAAGAGGCACTCATCCTTCATGATGGGGAAATTAAGGGAAGAGTTTTTGTTTCGTTGTATTTATGGCAGTAGATAGTTACTCTTAAACATGGCACTCATTTTCATATGCATTTCAGTACTTTGATTCCTGTTGATTCCATGAGTCTTCTTCCTCTTTCGAGTTGTTCAAGAATACTCCCTCCATTAGTTGCATCGAGGGATTAGTATCATTCTCGAGTCAATACCGCCAAGTCATGCCATGCCCATGTTCAAGAGATATTTGGCCATTTGTTCATTGTCTATAGTCTGTTTACCTTCTATCATGTTGGTCATCTCTGAGTCATTCTTGTATATTACTCTATTGCCTGGTTTTCTCTAAAACATCTTTGATCATGTTTCATGTTGATGATGGGGGATTCATCATGGCCCTCCTTTGACGAGTCTATTCCTGTCAACTTCAACACCTCATCCAGGAATTAGACTTAGAAACCAAGTCAAGTACCTTGGACCTGCATGCCTCAATGGCAGGTTACCTTGCTTTCAACATGAGTTTCCATCATGGGCTCTTGATTGAAATATCTCATTGAGTGTTTAACTCCAAGTCCTTTCTTCAAATTCTAGAGGATGTACTGAGATACCCTAGGAATCATTGACATCAATGGTGATTTACCTCAAACTTGTTAACAGTTTACATTGATGACTGGTAATCAAGTGGCTTCTACCATGTTCGACATCAAGACATTGTAATCACATGCTTAGATTCGTATTGTTGCGGGTTCGGCTTGAAGACCCTGGGTTATCTGATGTTTTTCCCAAGTTGCGACAGAGTTTGTTTTGAGTGATATTACACTGATCCACTTTGTATTAGTCGTGACTCTGTTATCATATCATCATGGATCTACATTTGTGTCTAGTAGCCATGATTGTGTTTAGTCAATCTCTACTACCATGGATCTACAATGTATTGGTCGGTAGCCATGTTATGAGTCATATGATATTTGAGCCAGTTGTACTGTAGCAACTTCCAGCCAACATCCTTGCCTTCTATTTCTTCGCTTCAAAAATCATTCACCTGTTGCATTCTTCTAACTTTATGCTTTTGGGGGAATTATGTTACACTGAAATCTTGTCATGTTGAGCCATGTGTTAACCCTATGCCTCAATCCGTAAATTTCCCTTGGTTGAATGACATTGAATAGGAGTTTCTTTCCTTACCTATTTTCCCCTCTAAGAAGATAGACTCTCTTTCTCCTAAGGCATGTTGCGCCGACACCTTTTCCCTTCATGCTAGAAGCACCATCGATGCTATTTCCCTTCATGCAAGGTGCATCGACACTATTTCCCTTCATGAAAGGTGCACTGGTGGTGTTTAGAGGGAAAAAAAGGAAGCTTTGAGACTCTTCTTGAAGGTGTATGAGGTGAGGACTATCCCTATCATCTAGGTGAGGTGGAATTCGGTTCCCTAACCTATGGGGAAAATCTCTTAGACCCCTCCTCCTAATCCTCAACCTACTCTATCCCTTTAGCCTTATAAATGGAACCCTCTCTCCATTGTGAAGGGAGGAAGGACTATGGTACTTTTATGCTGGTGGAATTTCTAGGTGATCCCTATCATCCTTTGGGAGGATTGCTATCTTTCTTTAGAGGATTGGCTTGGATTGTTGGATGGAAGGTTGCAATGTTAAGGATATTTTGTGACACTCCTTCTTTATTTAATTCTATGTATCTCCTTTATTACATTAATATAAATCTCTTTCCATAAACATTGTTGTGTTGATGATCTTTAGATATTTCTTCCTTAACTGTTAGCTTATATCAATTCATGTTTGGATACACATGTACTGTTTGCTTGTTCCCACTTTCTCTACAGGTTTTTGTAGCTTAAGATATGAAGGCTCCGGATCTTGGATCAACAAATAGATAAGAGGATTTGCAGACCTCAGGTAGGCGATCTATCTGTTGACTTGCATTTCTATTTGATATAGGAAAGTAGGATGTATTGTGTATTTGATTTGCTATAGATCCACTTGGACTAGGGAGATCTGGCTTGAGTCTACTTGAGTAGATTTATCCACGAACAATGGTGAGTAGAATATACTACACAATTCATTGTACAATCCATCCCATGAGAAAATAGGTGGTGCATCTGAAGAGGGTGGAGTTTGTAGATCCACCACCAAAGAGGTGTTAATCATCTACATGTCCCACCAAGTGTAATTTCCCTGTAAGTTCACTATGGTATATGTATCTAATCAATCCAATTCCCATTAGTTTGAGCTGAAAAATAATTAGATTAGGTATTCAATGGCCTAAAGTCACTTTTGAATACAAATAAGAAATATTAAGAAGGTGTTGTGGGTCATGGGATAATGTTAAATTCATTAATAAAGATGCCTCAAATACAAGGAGGGCACATTAGAGGAATAATGGATCAAAGATGAGTTGTAACTCCCATCAAACAAGGAGGGAATCCCACAAATCAAGGAACAAAAGAAGCTAAAGCGCCACTAACAAAAAATAGCCAAGGAGGGTGCATAACTAGAAGAATGGGTCCATGAGGAATTGTAACACTCCCACTAAAAAAGGATGGAATCCCACAAATAAAGGCACAAGGAATACCAACACCTCCAATGGACCAAAATTAGCAGTGAAAGGAACTTGAGGAGTCATGATGAGATATTATCTCCTAAAATTCAATTTTATTATTATTTTCGAGAGAAAAATATAGAATGAAGTGGAAAAATTCACAAGGAGATTTAGAAAAAGGATGTGGGATCCTTTGGAAGGAAATTTTTGTCATTTTATTTTTGAATGGGAGATATATTGATATTTTTTATCTTGGATGATGTGCCCCTTTCATTTGTAACTAGTTTTAGTGGTGAAATATTCCACCCTAGCTGGTAGAGAGGAGAGGTCATTTATATTTTTCTATAGAGTTTCATTGATATGAATGTGTTTACTGTTTTCTCACAAGGTATATGATTTTATATTGTTTGGTATTAAATTTGTGTTGGTTTGGTTGTGTTTGGGTGTGTTTGGAATTGCTTAATGTTGGTTTCAAAGTTATGCTATCGTGGGTGTTCTAAATATTGAACCGATATTGATGGGGCCAAAAATGATATCCTGGTTCTTCCTTTATGGGCTATGAGACCTATTTCATTTCATCTGTGG
This sequence comes from Pseudotsuga menziesii, assembly GCA_001517045.1. Classification (NCBI taxonomy): domain Eukaryota; kingdom Viridiplantae; phylum Streptophyta; class Pinopsida; order Pinales; family Pinaceae; genus Pseudotsuga; species Pseudotsuga menziesii. Next base: position 523,334 of record LPNX010236896.1, read on the forward strand.
TGTCTTTTCCAATTGGAAAGAATTTTTGTTTCACCATTTTTTTTTGTTTTTCCAAGATATGACCATTTTACTAGATCTAGGGGTTTAAGTTAAGAAGAGCGCACCAGTTGTTGTTACATTCTCTTGCAACCATCTCTATTGGTTGTATATCACTCATATTTGACTAAGGATGCACATGGAAAGGAAGATCCATTAATTGAATATTCCATTTTCTTGTGGAGGGCGCACTTATGAAGGTAGATCTAATTCTAGTTGAAACTATATTTTTCTCGTTCTTTGTCTATTTCATGTGACCAACCACCTCTTGAATTTTCTATCATTTTTATGTATGTATTTGAAGCTTCTAAAGAAGACATTACTGGTGTTTTTGTGTGGTCATCCATTCATAATAAAATACCCTAGTGTTTTCTCTCATATTGAGACAAATTCGAGTTGTTGGTTATTCTATGTGTGGATCTATAATTGTGGTTGTGAAATCTTAGATTTGTGTGTGTAAAAAAATATTATAAAAGCACAAAAATATATTCTTTTTCGAATTCATTACATTACAATGGTATCAAATCATGATTCTCAATAGATGTGGTATTGAATAAAGGTAGATGACTTCCAAGGATTTGCAAAATATAACTTATAGGAGATATAGAAACAGAGAACCTGTTTGGGAAGAAGAAGAACCATCTCCAGGAAAGATGAACACCATGGCGAAATAAATTCCACAACCTAGTACAGGAAACATGACCACCATGGTGAAATAAATTCCACAACCTAGTACAGAAAAGATGACCACCAAGGAGGAATAATTTTTCAAGAAGGGACTCTTAAATACCTTAGATAAAATGGCCAAAGGCCAAGAGGAGACAAGAGAGTTTATGGGAAAGTTGGAAACCTACACATTTGGAAACAAAAATGGTGAAGGTAGCAGTAATGGATATCAAGATGGAGAACATAACATCATTAAATATCATGTAGAGGTGATTACATCTCGAACCAACCCACGAAACTGTCCACATGAGTACCAAGAGCCACCCCAATCCACCCTGCCTAAATTCCTAAATGCACAAGAAGTAGGGAATAATGAACAAGATGAGCCACTAGAGGCTTACTTTCAGGAATATAGATCTATGAGTGCTAAGTTATGAGCAGCCATGACCTTTTTGGGGTAATGTAATTAAAAATATAGGAAAAAACCAAGGGTGTTCAATCGGATGGTGACTCAAAATTTTGAATTGTAGTGCACCCTTAGGAAGGTCACTCTTCCAAGTTTTGATGGGTATTCCAAATTCACTGCAAGATCATGGGTGCAAAAAATTGACACAAACATCTAGATAAACCACATGAAAGAGGTGGATGTCATCAAAATTGCCACCTTACATTTGGATGGAGAAGCAAATGATTGGTGGTTCCATGGAATGAGGACCTTGGTTCATGCCAATGTCACTTCATATGAATATTTTACAAGGAGGCTCATAGATAGGTTTGACAAAAAAATCCATATATTCCATTCAGAGAGTTGGTCCAGTTGAAGTATAAAATGACACCAAAGGCCTACATTTCAAAATTTCAATGGATTGCATAGATATTTCTGAGGCTTGTTTAGTGTTGTTGTTTAGAGAAGGTTTAACAAATCCACTACAAGGATTGGTGAATGCTTAAAAACCTACCATATTGTAGGATTCTATTGGTTGTACTCATGATCTTCAAGATGCAATTCCTGAGAACTAATTTCCTCAAAAAACAAATTTTCGTTCAAAGTTCAAAGACAAAAATCCTTTCCAAAAAGATTGGATCGGGAAAAATAAGATGGATAGAAGTACCCATGATTAGCTTAGGATATAGAAGTTGTGTTTCACCTACCAAGAGCCTTAGGTACTCGGTCATAAGTGTGCAAAGGAGAAGGCTCACTTCATTGAGGTATTCTCTAATAGTGAAGGGGATGAAGATGATGTAGAGAAGTAGCAGGTACCGAAGGAGGGGTACAAGAAAAAATAGAGGAGGAGTAACCTCAGCTTGGGTCTAGAATGGGTGTCATTTCTACGTTATGTAGAGCTCCTCAGTTTCAAACTATCAAGCTGAGGGAAGTGATACAAGGCCAGAGATCCACAGTGATGGTCGATGGTGGAGACACTCATAATTTTATAGATGCATCACTGGACTAAAAAAGGAATATCCCCACTAAATCATTTGAAGGGTTCACTGTGGTTATCCCAAGAAACAACACTATGGACTATTTCAGATGGATTCCCAAACTCAATTTCACCATGTGAAACTACACTATGTCAGATATATTTTACATGGTGGATGTACCTAATACCAATGTAGTCTTGGGAGTCTAATGGTTTTTTTCCATATGGGACCACTCCATGAACTATAAGACCTTGGAAATGAAATTTAAGGGGGTTGATGGGAGGCAAGTGGTTCTGAGAGGCATGAACACTTATCCCAACAAGTTTGTATTTGCAAGAAGTATGGAATCAATTTTGAAGCATGTGGATATAGAGTGGGAAGTGGAATTCCTGATCACAACTAAGAATCCTTCAGTTGAGACTTCTTAGTATCTGACAGACATGTATGCGTTACTGATGAAGTATTAGAAGGTATTTAGAGATCTTACTCCTGGTAGGCCAGCAGAAAAAGCGATTGAGCACACAATTGAGTTGGAGGTGGGGACCCATCCCATCATTACCACTCCATACCGACATTCCAATAGGTTCAAGGATGAGATTGAAAATATCATAAAGGAACTCCTTGATTTGGGATTCATATGGCCTAGTTCGAGTACATTTGTATGTTTCATAGTGTTGGTGAAGAAAAAGGATGGAAAAATGAGGATGTGTAAAGATTACCGAGACCTGGAAAAAAAGAAAATCAAGAACTGATACACTATTCCATGCATTGATGAGTTTATGGATGAGTTGCATGGAGGAAAGTACTTCTCCAAGTTTGACCTCCGTTTAGGATACCATCATATCAGGGTCAAAGAAGGAGATGTGCAGAATACGAGTTTCTTTTGTTACTATAGTCACTTTGAGTTCTTAGTCATGCCCTTTGGTTTTACTAATGTGGATTATACATTCCAATCATGCATGAAACACATATTCAATAAGTAGTTGCACAAGTTTTTGTTGGTGTTCTTCGATGACATTCTCATCTATAGAATAACATGGGACGAGCACCAACAACACTTGGAAAAAGTGTTGAATATTATTTCAGTTGACTCGCTATATGAGAAACTATCCAAGTGTGAGTGTGGTATGACTAAGATGTTGTATATGGGTCATGTTATTGGACATTATTACTAAATAAATTACCAGGTCTAGTTATTGGAAAGCATAGGAGAAGACACTGTCACCTTAACTCAACCTCTCAACTTCTTGAGGATTACAAACAACGCAAGGGGAGATTCCTTATACTGAAATGCATGTCGACATATAAATATCCCCAACAACCCTCGTGTCTAGATCTGTGCCTTCAATGGAGTCTAACAAAAAATTAAGAAGACATAATATCTAAGTGACAAGGCTTAATTGATGGACAACTAACAGAAATCACAGTCTTATAGGAACAATGTAGTATGTAATGCTAACATATATCAATACGACTATAAGTGCTTGATAGAAACCTCTTAAAATAAATTTTTAAAATTACTATAGGTTAGCAACATATATGCAATATTAGCAATAATTCAATGTCATCAAATATGTCTATCAAAGTGCCAATGTTAGAGTATTAAATAGAAGTGTTTGGATTGCAATATGTCAACAATGTACTAAAACATGGAAATATTATCATTTAATCAAAATAATCCTATTTATGAGAGTTAATAGCATACAACTTCCACTATCATTTGCATTCCACTTTCAGTAATTATTTGCAGGAAACTAATGTAAACAAACAGTCACCTTGTGCAATTAGGTTCTATGCAATACGTACTAAAAACATCAAATATACCCTAAAGCATCCAAAATTAGGCAAGGTAATCAACAATTTTAAGAACACCACTTTGTAAGCACATTACTCAATAAATTAAGACAACTATAACTTGTTCTAATTACATCCAATTAATTGTATAAAAATGTCATGAGGTCATCATCTAATAATATCTTTCAACCAAACATTAGGTAAGTAAACCATCACCAAAACTCTGCTCTTTGTCATTCAATGGTAAGCAATATATTTAAGATTTTAAAACAATTGCCATGTATACCATAGCAGATACAAACCCTATATTTGGCCACCAAGACTTTCTAAAATAATCACATAGATGGGGGAAACCAAAGACACCTTAACAACACTTGTTTTAAGATGAAAAGGAATCATGAATTAGGGCTACCCTAACTGTCACTAGATCAGTCAATAAGACATGGTCTGTTGGAGTCCAAAAGAGGTTTTTTTAAGGGGTTGTCCAACTTCACTTAGGCATGAAAATGATCCTTTTTGGGAGGTTGGACTCAATGATGTAACTGGAATCCACCCAAAACATAAATTTGACCCTGACTTGGTTGATTTGCAAGTTCATTTGACAGGTTTAGTGCAATAGTAGGAATCCTTAAAAGGGTTTAGAATACACTTAAACAAGTTTGTTTTGAGGAGAAAAGAGATGCGTTGTCAACGTCGAATTAGACCAACCATTGCAACATTACTAACAGTGAACCCTAACTGCAGTTTGACTAATTTTGCAGGTCATGGAGGTAAAGTAGGGTAGCGAAAAATGGATGTGGGTGATTCCCTTGAAAATCTATGGATAAACCATCTAGGGAGAGCCCCCTTATGGATTAGTATTTTTGAAAATTTTAATATTTTTAGGGTTTTTAATTTATTTAGATGTTTTTAGGGTTTTAATAACTAAAATTGTAGACCTAAGACTTAACCTAATATACTATGAAAATGCAACTAATTACATATGAAAATGCATGAATTTTGAATAAAAAGGTGACAAGAGAAAGGATATGATTCTTATCTCAATCCTAGGGCATAATGGATCAATGATCAAAATCCCTACAAGAAGAGTTCCTTTAGGATTGCAAACTTAGGGAATCCACCTACAACCCCTAGGGTTCATTGGGAGAGCCTAAAAAATAGCAAAGTAGAGATCCAAGGCCCTTTACAAGGACGAATTCTTCAAGAGGACATCTTGTAACCATACAAAATTGACAAAATATGGATAATTAAGCCCTAATCAACAAATATAATGCACTGGGACAACATCATTCAACAAAAATAGAGAGATTATTACCAAGATTCATTACTCCATCATCCACCAAAGCAGAAAAAGGGTTGATCCATTCTTCATTGGTGTCAGAGTAGACTTATTTACCAAAACAAGTACTAGGGATGGAATCCACCATGATTCTGCAAGGTTTTGAAGAGTCATACACTAGTTGACCAAGGAACATTTAGTGATCATCATCTTCCATAAACCTGTTATTTTCTTTCAACAGAGCCAAACTATCATAAGATATTGTAACATGATTATATGTAGAACTCAACATTTCTTTATATTCTTCAATTTCTTCAAATAGGCTTCTTAGTATTCATTTCCTGGATAAAATTTGTCTTATCCTTGAGGAATCCCTTCACCTTTGGTCATAAGGGCTATGACATCATTTAACAAGCTTAAACAATGGTTTCTTCAAGAAAACCTTGTGATATTCGATATCCATCATAGACTGTTTCTTCAAGGACCGCTTCATGCTTTTCTAGGACCTGTTAATCGATATTTGTATGATATTCCTTTATAATTTTTTGAATTTCCTCCTTAATATTGGGATCCCGTTGATTGTAGAATGCCTCAACTAGTTGTATAAAGGAATATATTCTTTTAGGAGGGATTCCATCATACCAATCATCCACATCCTGATTTCCTCCCATATGAAGGGACATTACAAATAACTACATAACGGTATTCTCGTCTGTGATATCCCATTCCACAAGAACTTGTTTGAAGTGCGTAACGAGTGTTGTAACGATATATTCACCCCTATGGAATGTTGGAATAAATTTAAGACAACGATGTTTATTAAACTTATTCGGGTATCTTGGAATGTTCAAGAAATCAAATGGATCGAGAATACCCAGATCTTCTTCTTGAGATTGCTTGCTTTGAATTGAACTTCTTTATCTTTTCTTCAATGGATTCACCTAAAAAGTTATCCTTTACCAAATGTTTATCAAAGAAAATATTACCTCTTATTATTTTTCTTGTAGAGAACTTATTTTTATTTTTTTTAGTGGGAGTTAGTAGGAGAGACCTATGAAGTTAGACTAAACAAATCTAACCAAGTACAAAAACAATAATGCACCTGAGTAATGGAGGACGTGTCTTTAATCAGAGTCGCCAGTGAAACCTGCAAGATTATTCTTCAAAGAAAAATATGATTATACAAAACAAAGACTTACCTCGAGGCTCACCAAATATCGTTTTTGCCAAGGACATGAATTCGATACTTCAACCAATTTGGAATTTTCCCCAAAAACAACACCAAAAATGTTACCAAATAAACTAGAAGAGCTAGTTATTGAAAAAACATAGGAGAGATCCGAGACACTATCTCCTTAACTAAAACTCTAAATTATTTGGAGTTACAAACACCACAAGGGGAGGGCCGTTATATTGAAATATCTATAGACACATAACTATCCCCAATGACCTTGGTGTCCATATCAATGCCTTCAATGGAGTCTAACAAAGAATGAAGAAGACATAATAGCTAGGTGATGAGGCTTAATCGATGGAAAACTCAAAGATATTAGAGTCTAATAGGAACATTTTAATATGTGATGCTAACATATATCAATATGACTATAAGTTATTAAAATAAACCTCTTAATATAAAGTTATCAAATCATTGTAGGTTAGAAACAAGTATGCGATATCAACAATAATTCAGTGTCGTCAAATATGTCTATCAAATTGCCAATGTTAGAGTACTAGATAGAGTTGATTGGATTGAAATATGTCAACAATGTACTAAAACATGACAATCTTATCATTTAATCAAAATAATCATGTTTATGAGAGTTAATAGTGTAGAACTTCAACTATCATTTGCATTCCACTTCCAGTAATTATTTGCATCCAACTAATGTAAACAAACAATCACCTTGTGCATTTAGGATATATGCATTAGGTACTAAAAGCATCAAATATACCCTTAAGAATATGCCATTAGGATAGGTAATAAACACTTTTAAGACCACCACTCCACAAGCACATTAGTCAATAAATTAAGACAACAATTGTAACTTGTTCTAATGACAACCAGTCAGTTAATTGTATCAAAATGTCATGAGGTCATTATTCAATAATAGATTTCAACCAAGCATTAGGTGATGCTAGGTAAGAGCTAGAAAGCCTAGATTATCTTAATCAACATGAACCCTGATTAAGTTCTTCTTCTCTATAAAGAGATTGGTTTCCTAACTCAAACGTTCACAAATCCCAATCAAGCATTTCCCTATTTTTGATTAGAATTTCTGCAACTGCGTTTTCGCAACAACTTTTCCACAATTGTGGATTGCAAATTGTGGATGTACCTTCCCACTTTTCCCAAAATGGGCTTCCACAATTTCCTCCCGTAAGTCTCTTTCTGCAATTCATGTGAGACGTTGATTTCTTTATGTATCTATCTCTACTGTACGATCTATCAAAATTATATTTTTTTTAACTCAGACTGTTGCAGATGAATTGATCAGTGAAACGATCAATTCATTCCTGTTGCATTGCATGAATAAATATCCATCTTAGTGACTCCTGAGGATTCTTGAAAAAGTCACATATACAAGGAATTAATACATACTTTGGGTTATTGAAAAGAAGACATCAAATATTTGAATACATGCAGAGGATTAAAATATGTTCTTCATTCCATCAACAACCACTGTCTTTGATTATTACATTCAACACTAATATAGAACTCCATCTGTTGCTAGGAAAAATGCACTTCTTGCGGAAAAGAGTTGTTCCTCTAGTCTAAATGGTTCATATCTAGAACAAATGAGTAACACAGAATGTCAAACTCTCCCTAGATCTATTTAAACACTTAAATGTACTTCCATGCTTCTTCTATTAAGGGATGTCTTCTCTATCCTTGAATATTTTTCCTCTGTTTACCTACAACAATAGAAGAAAACAATAGAAAGTGATAGCATACAATATATAAAAATTGGATCTATGATCAAGAATGATTTTGACAGAGTTTGGGTATGCAACACAATTCTTCCTCCTCCCTCCCATGGGGCATGATCCTGTATTTAAAGGCATGGGATGATAGGTATGGTTGAGGATCTCATGGGTGAGGTGGAAGGGAGATCTAAAAATGAAGGATATCAAGATCCAGTTGGTCCTAAACCATAGGGATGAGGCTCCACAGAGGTAAGCTTCGAGAAGCCTCTCGAAACTTCTCTTTTTTCCTTGAAAACTCAAGCACTTCTCCTTTAATGAAGAAAACAAGTGGTGTTAAGGGGGTAACGCTTCTTGTAGTAAGGATAGAGGTGGCATCACCACTCTTTTCTCATGTATCAGGAGTGTTGCTGACTTAGGTAACACATTTTTCAATGGGGAAAGAGCGTTACCAGCTCAAAACAAGGAAAAATTGCAAGGGGATGATTTTCTTCTATCATTTCTCTAGGGAAAGCTTTGAGGGATTGGAGTAGACAAGGGAATTCCTATCTCTTAACATGATGGTGATGAGATTTAGGTGTAACAGAATTCCCCCCAAAGTATGATGGCTAAAGGGAAATGATAGGAATAATACTTTGAAAGAATAAGGTATAGTATCAAGGAAAAGGTCTAAAGGTAGGAACTTCTCAAGCATCACAAACTTTCTGCAACAGCTTTTACATTTTGATACATGTCCCAAATGACTCACAACATGGCTATCGACCAATACAACGCAAATCCATGTGAGATACAAAAATTCATGGCTACTGAAATACAATGTAGATCCATGCAAAGAATACTCAAATTTGGACATAGCTACCAGACATACAATGTAGATCTATGTCATACAGACGCAAATCTGAGCATAGCCACAGAAATACAAATGTGGATCCATGCTAGGACTCATAAAAAATACTCCATCGCAATCTAGGGAAAGCAATGAGCGCTTAACAGATGCCCAAGGTCTTCGTCTCATCTTTCCACAAAGTACGATTCAATCCATGTGATTACAATGTCTTGATGTCGAACATGGTAGAAACCACTTGATTACCGGTCAATGATGAGAACCATTAACAAGTACGAGGGAGATCACCATTGATGTCAATGATTCCCAAGGTACCCTAGTACAATCTACTGAGCATAAATATATGATTTGATGTCGAACATTTAGTCAAAGCTATCGATCAAAGGTCAATGATGTGAACCTATGTCGAAAGAGAGAGAATCCGTCATTAAGGAATACAGATCTCAAGGTACTAAACTTGTTTCTAAGACTAATTCCTGGATGATGAGCTGAAGTCAACAGGAATATTCTTGTCGAAGGAGGTCCATGATGAATCCCACATCGATGACACAAAACTTGGAACAAAGTTCTAGAATGTTGAGTATGATGTAACCATAGGGCTGACTCAAAAGTAATAGATGCAAAAGTTGTTTTTGACTACAGGTGTAAAATCTCAAGACAATTTCCCTTTTGAACATAAGGCATCAGGACTGAAGACTTGGAAGCATTAACCTAATGAGGAGGAACACAATGCAACAATGGAAAATGCATTTTTTGAAAGACTCAAGGAGTGACATGACTCGGAAACAAGTTGAATACCCAATTGACTGAATGAAATATAGACAAGCATTAGAGGAAATTTCAATTTAAAATGGGCCTTCCAAAAATAATACAAATTCCATGTCATCATGTCTTAGCCAATCAAAATGATTTAAAATTCAAAAAGGGAGCACCTCTTAAACAATTTTTTAATATAAATTTGGGGATAGGTATCATTAAAAAAACTACTTTTTTTGTTCGTATTTTCGACGTATCTCCCTGTGTTTTTACTCAAATTTCGATCGGGAGAGCTGGTTGGGTGAAAAATTAAATTCTTCATCCAACGAGTACCCACTTGGCATACTTTTGATGGGCCCCTCTACCCCAAAAATAAGAAATACCTAAAAATGGGATGATGACATCATCATCCCATTTTTTAGGTATTTCTTATTTTTGGGGTAGTGGGTCCCATCAAAAGTATGCCGAGTGGGTACTCATTGGATGTAGAATTTAATTCCACATCCAACGAGCTCTCCCGATCGGAATTTGAGTAAAAACACAGGGAGATATGTCGAAAATACAAACAAAAAAGTAGTTTTTTCTTTTCTACCTCCAAAGTTAATAAATATTATTTTATTAATTTAAATATTATTTTATTAAATTTCCTTAGGAGGCCCATTTTGAGTTGAAATTTCCTCTAATGTTCCATGTTCAAAGGTGAATAAAAAATGCCATTATTGCAAATGAAATGTATTTCCCTTCCCTTAATTTCCCCATCATGATTGATGAGTCCCTCTTTTTGTTTTTATGAGTTCAAAGAGGGTAACAAACACTCGATATAGCTCATCAAGCGATGAGTCCATTCTCATATGTTTTATGAACTTGAGAAAGGAGGGGTTTGTTCCCAAAAGAGGGTCTCTAAGTGTTTGTTTTAACGATTCCATTGAAAGTTAACTCGGCTTCATTCATATTTAGAGAGTCTAAACGAAAATGAAAGAAGACTCCAAAGGGTCCTTTTTTGTATGATTTATTCCCTAGGGCCTGAAAAAAGTATAAAATAATACCCGAGAGAACTCTTCTAGTCATGATTGGCTGGAGTATACCTTTTTCGTAATTAGTGTTAGGATTATTAATCCTCCCTTGTCTAAATTTGGTCATATGTCTAAATCGGGAGTCATGTCTAAATCAGGAGTCCATCCAGTCTATTTATAGTCATTAACACCATTGGGTCGACTTTACCTAATTGGGGCACATTTTTCAGTTACTAAAGTGTGGGGAACACTAATTAAGGCTCACTACCACTGATTGCACTTGATTGCATCAGTTTAGGAGCCTCCTAGACCAATCCCTACAATTTAGGAAGCCACTGGGAGTGCCGAAACCAACCAAGGTCAGTTCACTTCATTTAATGACTAGTCAAGCTAAGTTAGGAGTCAGTTACATTCAGTTCTAGTCCTCTACATTCAGTTAGCGCTAGGTTTACTTGACTGAACACATGTGGGGCGTATTTATCACATACCACTGTCAGTTGACCTTATTCAACACTGAATGTAACACTTGAGTTATGTTTTAGAGCTCCGATGAACTCCGGTTATGGTTTAGACAAGGTTAGTTAACTATTGAGTCCTCCGATAGTGATTTAGACAAGGTCTTGGTTACCTATAGTCAAGTAGAGTCTAATCAATTCGAACTTCCTCATGTGGATTCGAATTGCTTGTGGCTATTATAGCCATTGTACTTCATTGTAATTATCTATCTAATTACTCTTTGATTAATGAAAAGCATTCATAGCTGCAAGCCATTTTTGCACTGTTTCATTCTTCAATAACTGAGTAAATTGTGTGATCTATCATGTGAGTTGTGTGTTTGTCCACAGATCTATGTGCTCAATTTAATAATTAGTGCCCCCTGGTCCAAAAAAGGGGTAAAATATCACCAGGAATATGACTCTTCAGGTCCTTCTACGAGCATGAAGAAGACAATTTCACTCGGCAATATTTTCACATTTTAAGAGTCCGAAAAGAGCTTAAAGAAGACTCTATTAGGGTGTTTTTTTCATAATCCAATTTTAACAAGTCTGAAAAATAGTAAAAGTATAGTCGATACCTATTCACTAAGTATTTAATGAGCACGACAAAGGTATAAAATGCACTCGAAACCTTTTTCATGTTTGAATCCAGAGCACAAAAAAGCGATAAACTAAGCTCAAACCACTTTTCATGTTTTATCCAGAGCACGAAAAATGAAAAGTAAGCTCAACATCATCTTGTTGTTTTTAAGGAGCTCGAATATCAGTTGAAATAATTCTCAGGGTATCTGCTTTATTTTTTAACGAGCTTGTAACAGAGAATAAACTATGCTCAACACATGGTTTCATTTTTATGCAAGCTTGAAACCAAAACGTAAACTTTGCTTGAGGAGTGGTTTTATTTTGTAATGAGCTTGAAACCATAAATAAACACTGCTCAAGGTCACCTATTTCATTTTTACACAATATTGAAACATAAATTAACTATGCTTGTGGACATCCATTTCATTTTTTAACAAGCATGACACAGAATAGGAACTATGCTCAGAATAACCTGTTTCATTTTTTAACGAGCTTGACACAGAAAAAGAGCTATGCTCTCAGACATCTGTTTCATTTTTTAACGAGCTTGACATAGAATGGGAACTATGTTCACAGACATTTGTTTCACTTTTTAATGAGCTTGAAACAGAATGGGAACTATGCTCGCAGACATCTGTTTCATTTTTTAACAAGCTTGACATAGAATGGGAACTATGCTTACAATGACCTATTTCATTTTTACACAAGATTGAAACAGAAAATAACTATGCTTGAAACATGGTTTCATTTTTATGCAAGCTTGAAACCAAAAGGTAAACCATGCTTGAGGAGTGGTTTTATTTTTTAACGATCTTGAAACCAGAAGTAAACTATGCTCAAAGACATATGTTTCATTTTTTAACGAGATAGACACAAAGAAAAGGAACTATGCTCACAAGCATATGTTTCATTTTTTAACGAGCTTGACATAGAAAAAGAACTATGCTCTCAAACCTGCTCCTACCCAACATGATATCGAGGGGTTGGTAGGCTTCCCCCTTGCATAAGAAGCTAGCGACTTAACTCCAGTATGATGTGAGGAGGCTGGAGCCATGCCCCCCATTTTACCTATGATGAGAAGAATATAACTAGAAGGGGAAGGAACCACAAGAACATGCAGCAGATTCAAGGAAGTCTGATGACTAGGAGTAATGCGATGGTTAGGTGTAACAAAGGAAAGTTGATCAATGGTCAAAATCTTCCCATCATGGGAGAAAATGCATCTCTCTAAAAAGTGTGGACACTACATCCTTCATGGCATAAACATAATCACGTCCAAGGAGCAGATTGAAATATAAAGGACCTTGGACCACCATAACATCAATACAGAAAATTTTCCCTCCTAATGTAATGGGAAAATGAGGAAGGATCCCTAAAGGTGTAGTAGGTCTTTAATTAAAAATTCAGTATCTGATCAGTTGTTGGCACAATCCGAGGAGAACCCAAAGCTTGCCAAGTAGTTGAGGATAGAATGCTAATAGAAACCCCTTCATCAACAATGGTGTGAAGCATCTGCCTAGTGGTAACTTGCACAACTATCTAGTAAGGAACACTCGAATGAATACGAGACTCTGTTAGGTTACTCCAATCAAAGGAAATAACCTCAGTACTTGGAGAGGTTTTTGTCGATGATTTGGTCAACGCAACTACTTCACTCTTAACACTCTCAGATTAAAGAGTGGGATCAAATGGAGATGATGTCGAATCGGCCACTTTAACTTCACTCTTCAAAGGAAGAGTGGGATCAAACAAGGATGGAATTGAATCGACCACTTTAACTTCACTCTTCAAAGGAAGAGTGGGATCAATCGAGGTTAAAACTGGATCGACCACTTTATCAACCAAAAGGATTTCAAGTGACAACTTACGATAACCTGTTGGAAGCCGTTGTTGAGGAATAGTAATATCTTCCAACAAATTAGAAGATTCATCCATGTGAGGAAAAAGGTAAGTAAAATGCATGTCCAAACAGAGAAAGCAAGGATTTATGACTTTACCCTTCCGACTCTTAAGCACAGAGTCACTGGTTGAGGGGGGATCATCAATATGATGACCAGAGGCTGATGAAATCAGTTGTTGGGAAACCTTAGACCATTCTTCTAAAACTAGGGACAGACCATGACAATCTTTCAGAAGGTGATCACTCTTGCAAAGTCTGCAAGGGAATTTTGGCTTACGCGGTTTATGGGTGTGCAGATCAACACTCTCCACACTCGGAGGAGTAATTGGTTGAGGCTTGGTTTTCTGTTTGTTTTTCTTCTTCTTAATCTTCCTTTTCTTCTTCTTCTTATCCACCTGAATACTAGTGGTACAAATTTCAACAGGAGAAGAGGGAGAAATGGGAGAAGACACATAAGGTGGAGAAGGTAAGTGATCAACATGATGTTGATGCTATCACAATGAAAGGTTGGGATCAGAAGCAATGGGTGTACATGGGATAACTGGACTGGAGAATAACCAAACATGTAATCCGATAGTCAATCCAGGAAGGATTAATGTAGGCATGATAGGAGGACCAACATCCCCATATGGATGGGAAAACAAAATACATGCTTGGTAAAGGAGTCTCTTGGTTGGTATTCCTAGAAATCGAAGCCATATCTATGTGGAAAAAACTATCTCTCTCTTCTAAAAAATTCTAACTGTACATACAACAAGCACTACTCAAACTAAATCAATAAGCAAAATATGTGAGAGGAGTGTATTAAAGGTTTGGAACCTCACGGGATTTTCAAATCACCACCACTCGCTATATACCACACGGTCCAACAGTAGAGCGCGACAAGGAGGATTGGGACCATCCCTTGCCTGAATACCCGACTACCTGGATGGTATGTGCATAGTAATCTCCCTGAGTGCTGTTCTCATTGTATTGTGATGATAGGATGGCTAAAGGGCTATACTTGGATGGTCACATGATTCCTAAAGGTGTCTCTCGATATACGCAAGGTACGTGGGAGCTCCACTCCGTAGTAGTGTTGTCTAATGCACAACCGTTCGAAAGGGACCTTCCAATATACAGCTGATTATGTGAAGTACCTTTCGATATACCTCAAGGGTATGTGAAAGGCCGTTCAATATACCAGCGGTACATGGAAGAACCACTCGATCCCTGGGATGCAATGCAGGCAATAAACTTCAGCTCCTATGTTTAAAGACATTGAAACACGTCTCTAACCTATCACACCTTGCTACAAATTTTAAACTTAATTCCAACACTTGATTTTATCTTGAGCGGTTAGGTGGATGCATGAGGTGAGGACATAAAAAGTAAAACCATGCAGTATGATTGTGCAAAATTTCAATTTCACTTTCAGTAGATTCCCTACTTAAGGAAGGGAGAGAGAGATTCAATTTCTTTAAAACAAAAAATAAATCCCATACAAAAATAAAACAAAATTGCTTATATGGTCAGTTCCTAACTGAAACAAACAAAAACTTCCTTTTGAATGGAAAAAGAAGTGAGATCTCTAATGAAAAGCAAGAAAATATTGTTGCAACTTTTATACAAAAATGTTCATATTTTTCAACTAAAATGGGAATAAACTAATCGCAAAATTCTACAATAACTTTCGTATGGATTTTCACAATTTTCTAAAAAAAAGGGGAAAGACATACAAAAATCATGTATAATAAATGAAGGAAAACTAAAATGAATTTTTGTTTTGTTAAAGAAGACAAAAATCAGAGATCTAGCATAACCATGTTCTATTCAAATCCAACTATGAAGCTATAAATACCAACCTCAACCACAATTTTTGAAAATATGTGTGAATTCATACATGCACATAGAGGGGTCTGGGGGCGTGGTCCCCGACCTGAGGGTCTTTGGGGGCGTGAGCCCCTAAGAAAATATTTTGGCTCATTTTTTTATTTTGATTTTTTATTCTAATTGAGTTTTCTATTAAAAAATGAATTACAAATTTCAAACAACAACTATAACTATCTGAAGCATGGATCTCAAATACTAAAACAAGCATTTAAGAATCTAACAATAAACAGGGCTAACAAGAATACCTGGAACCGCAAGTTGAAGTCATTGAACAGGGCGTTACCAGCCTGAGCACCGCTTCTTATCCACAGGAACAGAGAGGTGGCACCGCCTCTTGCAGGTTCACACCAGAGCATTACCAGTTCCAGCACCACTTCTTGCACACAAAGAAAAAGCGGTGGCACCACTTCTTTCACACAGAAAAAGAGCGGTGGCAGCTCCAGAACCGCTCTTAATATACAACCCAGGAGCGGTGCCCGAGATGTCGATTTGAAAAACAAAAAATGTAACAAAAGAGTAAATTTCAATCCAAAAAATGAACCCAAACAATCACCAGAAAACCCATTGAACCAAAAACATGAAGATCCAAAGGCTGATAGAGGAAAATCAATCAAATTCAAAGCAGATCTACACATCTATTAATTCAAAAAGTAGATATACAAATTGAAAATTAAGGTAGAGGTTTCAACTTACCAAAGATACAAAATTCGAAGTACTCCCTAGTAGAGTCTCCAGAATTGTTGCTAGGAAGAATGCACCTCTTGCGGAAAAGAGTTGTTCCTCTAGTCTGAATGGTTCAAATCTAGAACAAATGAGTAACACAGAATGTCAGACTCTCCCTAGATCTATTTAAACACTTGAATGGACTTCCATGCTTCTTCTATTAACGGATATCTTTGCTATCCTTGAAGATTTTTCCTCTATTTACCTACAACAATAGAAGACAACAATAGAAAGTGATAACATACAAGATATAAGAACTGGATCTATGCTTGTGACCAAGGAGTCAAGCAATACATACACATGATACAACATATATGGGAAAGAGAAAAACTTATTTATTAACAATAATTGGAAATACTACAACCTTGGTGCCTTGGTGTTGAGAGTCCCATCCAATAGCCCTTTTGCCTCTAGCTTCACCTTGCCTCTAAAGACTCAAGAATGATTTTGACAGAGTTTGGGTATGCAACACAATTCTTCCTCCTCCCTCCCATGGGGGATGAGCCGGTCTTTAAAGGAATGGGAGGATAGGTATGTTTGAGGATCTCATGGGTGAGGTGGAAGGGAGATCCAAAAATGAAGGATCTCAAGCTCTAGCTGGTCCTAAACCATAGGAATGAGGCTCCACAGAGGTAAGCTTCAAGAAGCCTCTCAAAGCTTCTATTTTTTCCTTGAAAACTCGAGCACCGCTCCTTTAATGAAGCAAACAGGTGGTGTTAAGGGGGTAATTATTCTTGCAGTAAGGATAGAGGCAGTAGCACCACTCTTTTCTCATGTATCAGGAGCATTGCTGACTTAGGTAACACTTTTTGTCAATGGGAAAAGAGCGTTACCAGCTCAAAACAAGGAAAAATTGCACGGGGATAATTTTCCTCTATCATTTCTCTAGGGAAAAATTTGAGGGATTGGATCAGACAAGGGCATGCTTATCTTATAACATGATGGTGACGATATTTAGGTGTAACACCATCAATCCTGCCATATACAAACAAGCAGGATCTGAACTCCTAAGAAAGTAAATCTACAACAACCTATCCTCAAGCAACCTCTTGCAATATTTGAGAACATTAATGGAAAGTTTCCATTATTACATCCAAAATAATCCTATATATAAAAATAAATACAAGAACCAACAACTAATCCTATCCTTCTATAATGATTTCATGGAAGCAGACAAATAGTATTTTCTGCTCAATCATAAAACATAGGACTTTGTCTCGATGCTCCCAGATCATACTCCGGGGAAAGAAAAGAATGATTCAATAGTTATTCAATGTTAACATTGTACTTAGAAATATCCATTTCATTCATCCATGCTGCATCTTAAGACGACTGACCTTTCCACTTGACCAAATACTGAAAATAATCTTTGTTTAGGTCTTCTTTGTAATTCTTTTTTAAAGGATAGCTTGAATATGTGGTTTTTATTTTTGATGTAAATGTACTTTCCAATCTACAAATGGATCATCTTCACCTAAGATCATTTCTTCTATCTGAACACCTGAATCTTTAAAAGGATATAAATATTAAACATTAAAAATTGGAGAAATTTGAAGATCAAAAGGAAGCTCTATTTCATATGCATTTGCATAAAACATCCTCAAAATTTTATAAGGTCCTATATTCTTGATTTTTAGTTTATTATTAGTCCCCTTAGGAAACTACTCCTTTCTAAGATATGTCATTACTAAATCTCCAACCTCAAAATTAACTTCCCTTCTTTACAAATATGCTCTATGATTATATTGTCCAGCACTTTCCTGCAATTTCTTTTTAGCATTTTCCCATAGCTCATGCATACTGGATGCAAAATATTCACCATATGCACTTATCCTTTCCTGTCCTCCCAAACTTTTGAGTTCATACAATCCTCTTGGGTGCATCCCATACACTATCTGAAAAGGAATCATACATGTACTCTGATTAGGTGAATCATTGTAAGCAAACTCAGCTTGAGCAAGAGCTAAATCCCATTGTTTTGTATTCTCATCAACAAGACTTCTCAATATATTTCCCAAGCTCATATTTATCACTTTTGTATGACCATCTGTCTAAGGATGATAAGCAGAGCTAAAACTAAGCTTAGTACCCAATTTCTTCCATAAAGTTCTCCAAAATTACTAACAAATTTGGTGTCCTTATCTGATACAATGCTCAAAGGCAGACCATGTAACTTCACAATTTTTGAAAAGAACAAATGAGAAATATTTGTTGCATCATTGGTCTTCTTACAAGCAATAAAATGAGAGATTTTTGAAAACCTGTCTACCACCAAAAAAATAGAATCATACTCCCTCTGAGTCCTAGGAAATCCTAGAACAAAATCCATATTGATGAAATCCCAATGCCTAGTTGGAATAGGAAGGGGTTGATATAGTCCAATATTTTGTCTCCTCCCTTTGGAATGTTGACATATCCTACATTTTTCAACAAACTTCTTTACATCTTGTTGCATTCTTGGCAAAAAATAAAAGGAACTCACCTGAGCGAATGTTTTGTCCTTTCCAAAATGACCTGAAAAACCTCCACTATGTTTCTTCTGTATCATATTTTCTCTCATCGAACATCTAGGAATGCACAATTTACTACTCTTGAACAAAAATCCTTCTTGTAGCATGTATTCCAACCATTGACTTCTATTGTGGGAAACTGGATTCTCACAGGATGCATATACATTCTTAAAAACCACATCTTCCTTATACATATTAACCAATTTTTCAAATCCCAAAGTATTGACCTTAATCTCCTGCAAGATCAAATTTACTCTGCTTAAGGCATCAACAACGTTACTAGATTTTCCACTTGTAAGCTTGACCACAAAGGTAAAGTCTGCAAAAATTCCACCTGCTTAGCATGTTTCTGATTCAATTTAGGTTGACTATTTATAAACTACAAAGCATGATTATCTGAATATAGCACAAACTCTTTGGGAATCAAGTAATGTCTCCATTTCTTGAGAGCTTGCACAACATCATACAATTATTTATCATATGAGGAATACTTATGTTTTTCCTCATTTAACTTCTCACTAAAGTATGCTACTAGTCTCTGTTCTTGACTCAGAACAACCCATATTGTTGTCCCACTAGCATTTGTCTCTACTTGAAAAACTTTGTCAAAACTTGGTAAAGCCAGAGTAGGCTTCTCAGTGATATTCTTCTTCAACAATTTGAAGTTTCTATCAACTTCTTTTGTCCACTTGAAAGGTTTTCTACTTCCCCTGAAGGTGTCTATTATGGGTGCACAAATTTGACTAAAATTATTGATGAATTTTCTACAAAAACTTGCAAGACCGTGAAAACTTCTTACCTCATATGCATTCCTTGGAGTTGGCCACTTTAGAATCGCTGGTACCTTCTCTGGATCCGTTTTTAACCCTTCTTCTAGAACCACAAATCCAAAATAAATCAATTATTTCTTCAGGAAACTACATTTTTTTAGATTTATCAGTAGCTTCTCTTTTTGCAAGGTTTTCAACACCCATTTAATATGTCTCAAATGTTCTTCTTTATTCTGACTGAAAATAAGAATATCATCTGTATACACTATCACAAATTTTCCAATGTATTCCTTCAATACCTCATTCATCAATCTCATAAAAGTGATAGGCTCATTAGTAAGCCCAAATGGCATTACTAACCATTCATACAGTCCATTGTTAGTCTTGAATGCAGTCTTCCATTCACCCCCTTCTCTTATTCTTATTTGATGATAACCACTTTTCAAATCTATCTTTGAAAAATATTTTGAACCACTCATAAAATCCATCAAATAATCAATGCGAGGTAAGGGAAATTTGTACCTAATAGTGATCTTGTTGATTGCTCAGGAGTCAGTGCACATACACCATCAACCATCCTTCTTTAGGCTAAGAACAATGGGTATTGCACAAGGACTCAAACTTTATTTCACCAAACCTTTATTCAATAGCTCCTGTACTTGTTGTTTGATATCTTCATTCTCTTGAGGAGTCAGTCTGTAGGCTGCCTTATTAGTTAAACTTGCACCAGGTATTAAGTCAATATGATTACTAATACTTCTCACAGGAGGTAAAGAATTTGGTAACTCATCCATAATAATATCAGTATAATCATCAAGCAATATTTTAAATTCAATAGGAAAATTATCTAAATTTGTAGATAATTACCTTTGGTTTGCCAACAAGGGAAAAATACACTTCTTCTTCTTTCTTGACTTCTTGTAACAATTATGTCCAAGTCATCAGCAAAATATTGGATTCTGACTCTTCTTGCGCTGCTTCATCTTTCAAAGGTAACAGTGTATGCTTCTTTCCATCCTTTTCCAAAGAATAAGAGTTTTCCCTTCCATCATGAACAACTTTTCTATCATATTTCCATGGCCTCCCTAATAGTATATGACATACATCCATAGGAATAATATCACATAATACCACATCTTTATAAGTACTAATTTGAAACTCCACATCGCACTGCTCATTCACTTAGAGTTGATGTACTTTCTGCAACCATGACACTTTATAAGGAGTGGGATGTTTCATCCTATTCAATCCCAACTTCTCTAACATATCAGTGCAAACCAAATTATCTGTACTACCACTGTCAATAAACATCTTACAACACTTCCCTTGTAACTTGCACTTAGTCCTGAATAATTGCTTCTCTGTTTCACTAAAACTATCTTCATCATAAGAGATTATCCTTCCTCTGGAGGATTATTCATCTCTGCTTCCTCATTGGACTCCTCATGAGCCTTAGAAATATTTTCATTCCTTTTAGATGTAGGTTTATTCTTTGGGCACTCCCATGACATGTGTCCAATTTCTCCACATGTATAGCATTTCACTTCTCTATTTCTGCCTCTTCCTCTAACATTAAACCTGCCTCCCTTGAATCCTCCTCTTTGGGGTGGTTGGATACTAGAACCTTCTGTCTCATCCCTAGAGGTCTGAAACTTACCTCCTTTATTTGGAGATCATTTTCCTCTGGTTGTACTTCTTCCTCAATTATTCTGGTTATTTCTTCTTAGTAGCTTCTCTTCTACCCTTGAGGCTTCCTGGTAAGCATCTTAAACAGTCTTCAAATTTAACAAGATAATCTCATATTGTATTTCATATCTTAGACCATTTACATACCTGGCCACCCTTTCAATGTCCCCTTGTATCTGTCCAGCTCTAATACTCAACCTAAAGAATTCTTCTATATATTCTTTAATAGTCATACCCTTTTATCTAAGATTTTGTAATTGCCTAATGAGAGCCAACTAATAATCCTTAGGAATAAATTAGCTATTAATTTTATCTAACATCTTATCCCAAGTTTTGATTATGTACTTACCTTTTCTTTCCCTATGGATATGAATTTCATCCCACCAAATGGTTGCATATCCTTTTAGTCTGGTCGTTGCATATTTCACCTTCTTCTTATCCTCAATTTCTTCAAAATCAAAGTATTTTGCTAGAGTATTGATCTAGTCCATGAGTTCTCCAACATTCATATTACCTTCATACATGGGAACTTCAACTTTATGCATGTCACTAGCTTTTACCAGCATCTTCAATAGCTTCATTTCTTCAGCAATCTACTCTTTCTCTTCTTTAGAGGATTCCCCTTCATCGTTGGTGTCTATACTCTCTGAATTTGTTCTCTCCATAGCCTCCATCCTAGCTTGGAGCTTCCTCAATTCCCTTTGTATGTCTATCTCTACAACTTGTCTTCCTCGACCACCTCCTATTGGAACTCCACGTGTTCGTCCTCACCTTGGTGGCGTATTTAACATGCTCTCATATCAAAACTGATACCAATTAAGAGCTATAAGGACTAGCTTATCTTAATCAACACGAACCCTGATTAATATATTCTTCTTCGGAAGTCGATCAGTTTTATGACTCGAACTTTGACAGATCCCAATGAATATTTTCCCTCTCCTTAATTATAACTTCACATCCCCTCGTTTTCTCTAACTACAACGCAATTTCCCCGAGCGGAATCACTTTCGACCATTGATCTCCTTAACGAGCTCCTCGATTCGTTGATTTGAGATCTCTTCGCGGTGATTAATTTTCAATACCACAATAACTCTTCCGCAACACTCATTTCCACAACTCAATTTCAACAACTGCTTTTCCGCAAAAAAAATTCTGAAATTGTGGATTGCGGATTACAGATGTACCTTCGCACTTTTGTTGAAATGGGCTTCCGCAATTTCCTCCCACAAGTCTCTTTCCGCAATTCCCGTGAGCCGTTGATTTCTTGTCGAATCTATCTCTACCGTACAACCTATCAAAGTTACATATTTTTTTAACTCAGACTGTTGCAGACGAGTTGATCAATGAAACAATCAATTCATTCCCGTTGCATTGCATGAATAAATATCCATCTTAATGACTCTTTAGGATTCTTGACAAAATCACGCAATGCATTCATACACACGAAATTAGGACATACTTCGGGTTATTGAAAACAAGACATCAAATATTCGAATACGTGCAAAGGATTGAAACTTTGTTCTTCATTCCATCAACAACCATTGTATTTTATTATTACATTCAACACTAATATAGAACTCCATCAAACCTATCAGATCCGAACAAGCAGGATCTGAACTCCTAAGAAAGTAAATATACAACTAACCTATCCTCGAGCAACCTCTTGCAAGATTCGAGGACATCAGTGGAAAATTACCAATATTAAGTCCAAACTAATCCTATCTATAAAACAAACTATAATAACCGATAACTAATCATATCCTTCTAGAATGATTACATGGAAGCAGAAAAATAGTATTTCCTGCTCAATTAGAAAACAAAGGACTTTGACTTGATGCTCCTGCATCATTAGGTAAGTAAACTGTCACCAAAAGTATGCTCTTTGTCATTCAATGGAAAGAAATATATTTAACATTTTAAAACATTCATTTTCCATGCATATCATAGCAGATACAAACTCTATATCTGACCACCCGTACTTGCTAAAATAATCACATAGATGGGTCAAACCAAACACGCCTTAACAACATTTGTTTTAAGAGGAATAGGAAGTATGAATTAGGGATACCCTAACTATCACTAGAGAAACAATAATATAGGGTCTATTACAGTCCAAAAGAGGTTTTTTTAATGGGTTGTTCAAGTTCTCTTAGACATGAAAATTATCCTTTTTGGGAGGCCAAACTTAGTGATGTAACTGAAATCCACCCATACCTTAAATTTGATGCCGACTTTATTGATTTGCAAGTTCGTTTAATAGTTTTCGTGCAATGGATAGAGGTAATTGTGAGTAGTGAGGTAAGAATCCCTAAAATCGTTTAGAATACACTTAAACCAGTTCATTTTGAGGAGAAAAGAGATGCTTTTTCAAGGTCGAATTAATCCAACCATTGCAACATTACTAACAATAAACCCTAACTGTAGTTTGACTAATTTTTGTAAGCTGTAGAGGTAAATTCGGGAAACTAAAAAAGGATGTGGGTGATTCCCTTAAAAATATATGGATAAACCAACTAGGGTGAGCCCCCTTATGGATAAGTATTTTTTTAAATTATACAATTTTTAAGATTTTAAAAATTTTAGATGTTTTTAGGGTTTTCAAAAGTAAAATTGTAAACCTAAGAATTAATCTAATATACCAATGAAAATGCGACTAATTACATATAAAAATGCATTAATTTTGAATAAAAATGTGACAATATAAGGGATATGATTCTTGTCTCAATCCTAGGTGTAATGTCCCCATTGAAATAATTGCATAGCAGTACAATACCACCAATCCTACTAGTTCCCTAGGTTGGATGGATACATTTGGAATTTTAATAAGGGAGCTAGTAAATGATGTTTAGACATTAGAATGGGATAAATATTTAATAATTTAGCTTATTAAATAAATACAAGAGAAAATTGAAGTGGCAATGGAGCATGGAGACACATGGAGACTATGGGGCCCACACAAGCTAGAAATTTGGTGCCACATGGCATCCTCCTCTTGCAATTTTGAATCCATGGGAAGCCTAAAGGTTCTTGGATGAGTTAGAAGGATAATACACTTGGAAATATCAATCATAGGTCAAATTTGGGAAGAAATGTAACTTACATGGGAGAGGAAGAGTCATTTTGGAGCTAGTGAGACACTTGGACTAGATTCCCTAACTCTATGACAACAATGATGAAGATGCTATGACACCTATGACACAAATTAGATTTGACGGATGAAATATGAAATATATGACATGTCAGGTCGAAATATAGCATCCAATAGATCTCTCATGTGAGTTTGGGAAGCTCAATGGGCTCCTACTTGAATTTGGGAAGGTGGAAGGCTGGGAAAGGGAGGACACATGGCAAATCATGAGAACACACCCAAATTCAAATTGGATTGAGTTTGTTGATGGATTGGGAACCTTATAATGATAATTATGTTTATAAAATACATGAAGCAACCAAGATAATAGTTTTTTATCATTTAATAAATTGTCATTTGTGAATTGTGAGAGCTAGTGGATGATTAGTTTTCTTGCCTTAGCCAATTTCAAGGGTGAAAGATTCACACCCAAGTTGGTGTTTGGAGAGGCCACTCAGGTATTTAATGAATATTTAATGGAGTTTTAATTTTGTATGTAAGCTACAGGGAATCTCATGGGTTCTTCTATTGCAGCATTTCATCTCAACCATTTCCAGTTTTCATTGCATATCCATGCTCATGGAGGGATTGCGCCTTGGGTGAGATATTATACTTTGTGGGAGAGATTATACTGGTATATTTATGATTGTAATAGGTTCAATATTCTCTATTATTTATTATCATAAAGTTTCAAGTTGAAATACCCAATATTTGTATGTCAACTTGATTTTTAATGAGCAAACAATGACCATTTCCACTCTATTTTGATATATGCCATGGTAATGTTGATTATTTAGAATGGAGGAATATATATATATATATATATATATATATATATATATGATAAATGTATGATTAATGGAATTTAATTAATGTGTATTACAAGTTTCATTTTTATTACTTAAGCATTGGAATCCATTTTACTCATTTTAATTGCATTGGGAGAAGATTTGGTGCCTTTTACCCAAGGGTCGAAATAGTGATTTGGGAGCTGTTTTGGAGAGAGTCATAACAGCCTGTATAAACTGAAACATGATGAATATGAGACCTTAAAAATTTCCCTTACACATACCCTACCTCTATTAAAAAATTTGAGTGGGATTGAGAGCATTTGAGAAGCCATTTCCAGCATTTACCCGAGGGGATTGAAACCCCAATTTGCTAGTAAATACTCCTACTTTGATCAGAATATAAAACTAGTTTTCAGAAGTGATTGGAGGGTTACAAATAATATATGAACATAATATTCAATTCTTAATATCAGTAATACACACTCTGAGAATATTTGGGAGCATTTGGTCCAATCTGGAGAGCTAGACATCAAAACTAGTCAAGGTTCAAAACTGGGGAAAAGGTGAAAAATTGGTCATTTAATAAAAAATATTAAAAAGGGATATTACATCATGTCATATGGGATCGATGATCAATGTCCCTATAATAATATATCCTCTATTATTGCAAACTCAGTTCATCCACCAACAATCAGTTCGTTGGGAGAGCCTAACAAATAGAAAAGTAGAGATCCAAGGCCCTTTACAAAGAATCCTTATTCAAGAGGATGTCTTCTAACTATACAAAATTGACAAAATATTGATAATTAATCCCTAATCAACAAATATAATGCACTAGGACAACGCCATTCAACATATATGGGGAGATTCTTTCCAAGATTGAACAAAGATGAACAAAGAAAGACCATATATAACCTTTGTGCATGAGTTCCATCCAACCATTCTATCATCAACATGTATGTGCAAAGGAAAACCCTAGCATTTATCCACATTCCACTTCACAATCCAAAGAAGAGACTCTCCAAGAGGCGAGCATCACATCATAAGCCCATATAACAAGAGAAAAATAAGAATTATCATAATTGATCCCCTATCCTATGATTTACAAATCAGTGAGGAAGGCTTATTTATAGCTTCACAAGGATTGGATGGATTGCTATAGGATGAACGAACATAAAGTAATCAATGAGGTCATATACTACAAGGACAATATTTAATTGGTGCCTGAATCAGCATTGAAACATAAGATCATGGAGGTGGCACAAAATTCACCATTAGTAGGACATCCTGGCTGTCTGAAGACATACAACTAGATACGAGAGAGGTTCACCAAGAAGGGCGTCAAAAATGATGTATTGAAGCATGTAAGAGAGTGTGGTACATGTCAACAACATAAGGTATAATATACACACCCCACAGGTCTATTACAACCTCTACGTATTCTAGAGAAGAAACGGGAAAGCATCTCCATGAACTTCATCACAAGATTTCCCAAAGAAAAAGGAAGAGATAGTGTATATGTGGTGGTGGATAGGATCACAAAGTTTGCTCATTTCTTCACCATATCATCAGATTATGCAACTACACAGGTGGTTGATCTATTCTTCAGTGAGGTGTTCAATAAATGGTTTAACTATGACCGTCATCAGTGATAGAGACAACAGGTCCAAATTAGTAGGAACATGTGTGGCTCTCAGTACTAGCTACCACCCACAAACCGATGATAAGAGAGAGAAAGTAAACCAATGGTTAGAAGGGTATCTAAGAAAATATGTGAGAGGGAAAAAAAAACATGGATCAAATGGCTGCATTTGGGTGAGCATTGTTACAATACAACTTTCCATATGTCGATTGGTATGTCTCCATTCAAGCCACTATATAGTTATGAGGCTCCTACTTTTGTTGACTAGATTTTTGGGGATAGTTAAGTACCCAGAGCTAAGGTTTGGATTCAAGAGAGCCCAATTATATTGAGAGCATTCAAAGATAATGTGAAGATAACTCAAAACCAACAGAATATATATGAAAATAGACATAGGACAAAGCAAAGTTTCCAGGTTGGAGATGTGGTAGATATGAGGTTGCATCCTTACAATCAGTATTCACTAAAGGAAAAATGGACCGAAAAGAAGAAACCATAGTTCTATGGGACCTACAATATTGCACGAAAGGTTGAAGAAGTGGTATATGAGTTAGAACATCTAGAAGGGAGAAAAACCCACAATGTGTTCCCTGTCTCCTACCTAAAAGAGGAAGTAGGCCAACATATAGTAGTTTCAACTTAGCTTCCTCCTTTGAATGATGAAGGATAATTGATTTTGGTCCCATAGAAGGTTTTACAAGTGAGAGAAAGGAAGCTAAGGAACCAGACCATTCGTGAGTACTTTCCTCAATGGAAGGATTTTCCAAGCAAGGATGCTACATGGGAAGGAGAGAAGGTACTGCAACACCCAGATTTGTGATTGCTTGGCGACAAGAAATCTTGGACGGGGAGGATTGTAATGTCCCCATAAGTTCACTATGGATTATTCCACTAATTCATCCAATTACCATGGGTTTGAGCAGAACAATAATTAGATTAGGGGATTCAATGGCCTAAATTCACTTTGTAAAACAATAAGAAACGGTAAGAAGGTGATTTGGGTCATGGAATACTATTAAATTAATGAATAAATAGGCCTTCAGGATAGGAAGGAAACATTAGAGGAAGAATGGTTCAAAGAGGAGTCATAAATCCCACCAAACAAGGAGGGAATCCCACAAATAAAGACACAAAAGAAGTTAACGCCCCCCTCACTAAAAATAACCCAAGGGAGTGCATGAGTGGAAGAATGGGTCCATGAGGAGTTGTAACTCCCACTAAACAAGGATGGAGTCCCACAAATCAAGGAATAAGGAAGTCCAATGTCCCCGATGGGACAAAATTAGCAATGGAAGGGAGTTGATGATTAATGATGAGATATTCTCGCCTAAAAATCAATTGTATTATTATTTTTGAGAGAAAGCTCTAGAATGAGGTGGAGAAGGTAACAAGGAGATTTATGAAAAGGATGTGCCATCCTTTGGAAGGAAATTTTGGTCATTTTATTTTACTAAGAATGGGAGATATATTGATATTTTTGAGCTTGGGTGATGTGCCCCTTGAATTTGTAATTGGTTTCAGTGGTTAAAGATTCCACCCTAGCTAGTAGAGAGGAGAGGTCATTCAAATTTCTCTATAGAGCTTCATTGATCTGAGTGTGTTAAGTGTTTTTGTGCAGGATAGATGATTTGGCAGTGTTTGGGTTAATTTTTTGTTGGTTTGGATTTGTTTGGGTGTGTTTGGAATTGCTTAATGTTGGGTTGGAATTTTTGTTGTCATGGTCATTCTAAATATTGAACCAGTATTGATGGGGCCAAAAATGATATTTTGGTTCTGATATTTCCATGCATTTTCGGGATATGAGACCAACTCCATTATGTTTGTAGTGTTGTTTCCAATTAGATACGCTTTTTGTTTCACCAAAAAAGGCTTATTTTTTCCCAAGATACGACCATTTCACTAAATCACGAGGTTTCAGTTAAGAAGAGCGCATTGGTGGTTCTTCCATTTTCTTGCAACCATATCTACTAGATGTATATCACTTATATTTGGATGATGCAACACTTAGGAAGGAGTATCCACTAGTTGAAGCTTCCATTTTCCTGTGGAGCGTGCACTTGTGAAGGTAGGTCCTCTGGTTGAGACTATGTTTTCCCCATTCTTTCTATATTTCATGCTGGAAGCTACCTCTCGGATTTTGTATCATACTTCTATATCTATCTGTAGCTTCTATAACATCCATTATTATTGTTGTTGTGTGACCATCCATTCATAATAAAATACCATAGTGTGTTCTCTCACGTTGTGCCAAATTCAAGTTGTTGGTTATTATGTGTGTAGAGCGGTAATTGTGGTTGTGAAATATTAAATCTATGTGTAAAAAAAAATTATAAAAATACAAAAATATCTTCTCCTTCAAATATGATACATTACACCAATCTTGGGCCACACTTTCTATTTATAGACTAGCTACCTGCAACTTTTTGTCCTTGTATATCCCTTGAAATGTACTAAAAGATATGGAAAGGTTGTATATCTAATAGTCAATAACCTCCCCATTGAAGTGGCCTTAAAAATTAGGCAAATGAAATAATGTGTCCAATTTCATGGATGCAGGAAAACATCATTGTAGACTGATTATCTCATGCAGAGCCAACGCCGAGTACTGTATAAGTGAGGACTGAGGGAAACATGAAGCCTCAAGGGAAGATTAACAATGAGGAAACATGATCTTCATAAACTGAGCACACCCCAGCTAGAATATTGAAGAGAAAAAGGAACCTGGAGATGAGCTAACCTCCTACACTAGATAAGAGCACTACCAAAGTTGGCAAGTCCAGACCTAAAGAGAGTATAGCCTCTGAGGAAAACACCAAACATAAAGGGCACACTGGTCAAGGATGTGCACTAGCACTACAAGATAATGGAGAGGAGTGGAGGAAAAAATGAACCCTGGAGTACTCTTGGAGCAGGTGGAAAGTGTGTAGGCACCCTCTGCACACTATCTACACATATCTAGGTGAGTGCAGGAACTAGTCACCAAGTCACCTCATGATAATAAAATTGTTTGAGATAGTGAGGTTCATACAAAAACCTAGCGCATTGCCAAATTGGAGAGGAGGGTGGAGCTATCCCTCACGCATCTCTAGAAATAGTGCATAAGTAAAAAACCCTAACACTTGGCTAAGGAAGCACCAAAAACCTTAACACATTTGCTAGAATGAGATAAATGAGTACAAGACTAAAACCACACAAAAATTTAGGTGAATCTACCTCTTGAAGTTGATGCACTGTCCATGGATCTAAATGACTGCTAACTTTTGAAGAGCATTATGTAGCTGAAGCACCTCATATCTATTATTTGATACCATTTGATCTAAAACAACACTAAATAACCATATAGAAACATATGAAAGAACAAAACAAGAGGAAACTTAGAGAAAAATGGTCGTTAAAATTATTATGAAATATGTGAGCCCTTCGTAAGTAAGGAAACCTTTAACCTATCCACTTATTAACTGGTTACAGTAAAGCATAGTTCACACTTGTTGAAAAAACGACAACTAGATCCAACAACTACTTAGCTAGCTCCACTCCATCATTGAAACTTGAGCCTAGCTACTCCTCTCCTCTAGTAGTCTGAGAGGGTGCACTTCCCCATGTTGGATTTGCTATCCCAAGAGGGGGCACTCCCAATTTTCCCAATGTAGTTGATCCAACAAGTCATCAATCCTAGGAAGAGGTTAGTATTCTTGAGGGTGAACTTAATTAGAGCTCTCTAGTTGATACACATTCTCCAAGTCCCATTGTTCTTGGACACTATGATGATATGTGACCCACTACATGTGGTGCTTGGTTTAATTACTCCCTACACCAATATTTTTCGCAATCATGTTCAGTTCATCCACTTTGAATATGTTTTTACAACCTTATGTTTGGAAATGGAGGGAAAGGAAACACCGACATCTCGTTATATACCTCCCTCTTCGGTGGTAGCACTTTAGGATTTTGGAATACTTCTCTATATGCCTACAAAATATCCTCTAATTTTTATGTTCTTTTAATACATCCTTCCAACAACACCTTTACTACCAATTCTCATCCTAAATTACTATCTCAAAAAAATAATTGCAAGCTTCCTACTTCAACTAATCAGTGTCTTGGCTAGGTTAGCACTAACATGAGAGATCTTGATTCACCTTTGTGCACATTAATAATGAAAGATTTTCCATCCTTGATCATGCAGTATTGGTTTTCTCTTTTCATTAAAATCACATTCCTCGTTTTCATGTAGGAGATCCCAAACACTACATCACACACATTAGGTGGTACCACATCTACCTCCACTTTGTTAATGTAGTTTTCACTTATATAAAATTTTGTTTAATTGATTAAAGGCTCTAGCTATACATCCTTATTTACATATCCCAATGGGTATGGGAAATGATGGTCATGATCTTTGAATTCAAGCTTACCCACTAGATCCTTTATTATGATTTCAACATACAAACTAGAGTAAAATAGAGGATCCAACTGTCTTTTTAACTTTGACCTTAATATGGAAGATTGGGTGATTTCATTCTCTTCCTTGAAATGGAGGCTACTCATCTTGAAATATCTCTACACTGTAGTGTAGACACTCTACTTGTCTACTTCTGAGTTGTGTTATACCTAATTGATTCAATCCATACCTAACATGTTCTTCTTACCCTCCTTGCAAATATTTGGATTTGGTATGGATGCAACTTCCAACGCTTATATTCAATATGACTATCAATTTTACAATGTTCGTCGGCATCATTGCACTAATGTGTAGTGTAAATTGTCTTCTTACCCTTCCCTTTTTTTCACTTCTTCTTTCCCTCCTTGGAAGTGCTTTATTGGTCTATCTGCTTGGAACCATTTGGTTGTCCTTTGTTGGCCTTCTTCCCATCGACCCAGGTTCAAATCCTTAGTCGGAAAAAAAACCCAAGATATCGACCTGACAAAGGAGTACCATGTTGGCAGCACATGCGATGCAAATGCAATCTCACCTGAGAAATATTAGGGGGAATTTCTAGAACCGGGTTTCTATAGTTAAGTGGGGATCTCTACTCGTGTGTTACTTTATTAGGTTTCCCGACCAAAACCAGCGATTATACTTCTTACTCCTTGTCTATTCATTCAATATAACACTATATTTACCAGATGACACATATTGTAGTATTCACCATAAAATCCTTATCACAGATTCATTCTATAAGCGGTGCGACACGTGTACATATCAGATTATTCATAAACAAATGTGGTGCAACATATTCAAATCTACTTATTCACAACATGCATGCATTTGATGTAAACATGTTAATCAAAGACACACAAACACAATAGTTAATGTGGAAACCCATGCAAGAAAAACCACAAAGGAACTCTTCATCTAGCATGAGGAATATGTTAGCACCTTTTGTCTGCACATTCATCTTGCATATCCTCTCTAGATATTCTTTACAATTTATACAGACTTCTCTCCTCTCTTTCTCTCTAGTTTGCTTCTAGGTTTTTCTCCTCTCCTTCACTCTACTGTCGATCCGCACACATCCTAGATCGATCATCTAGATAATTAACTCTCTCCTCTACAACTCTAATAATGACTGACTCTAATTCTTTAGAAACCCAGACGAGACCAACTCCCTAGAGATGAACCTGCACACAGCTAGGATTCGCCCTTTTATAAGCTTCTACTTGTCTTAATCAACCAACTCTTTTATGTTAGCCGACAGCCTGTCATTTCTATTCTTATACATTTAGTTACACCTGACAATAGGAATTATCTTCCCAAAAATACAATTACGCTTTATTACCAAAAGCGTGATTTATTCTAACTAATTCCTTACCCATGATCAGTCGAACTATCCTTTACAACTTCCCTACTCTTCTTATGTTGTGTTTCCTTTCGTCGCAGTTGCCCTTGTCACTGATCTTTCCATTGGGGTTGATTTTGTCGCAGCTTCTCTTTCGTAGCATCTCTTCTTTCACCGTGACTCTTCTTGCGACCAAAATATTTATCTTTTCGAATAGAAATCTGGTCGATTTCTGCTTAAATTTTCCTAGGGCCAACTGTTGATGTATTTGTAACTTTGGAATGTATTCACTTGTATATCTCATGTATTGTATCCCGATGTTTATTCTGGGAACTATCTGTAATATAATTGAGTCATGCCATGCCCCGATGTTCCTATCGGGAGGTTCTATAATGTAAAAAAGTCATGTCAAGTCATTGTGGGTGACCCTTCTATTGTTCAAGGGTTAAATTCCCCGCAGTTCCGGGGCCCTAGAGATATTAAACTCTCCTAGAGAAGTTGGCCCTACTGAGTCATTGTCAAGTCAGGAATTAGTATAAATAGAGAGTGGGCCTCTTTATTTATCACACACTCACTCACACTCAGTTGTAGTGCATAGTTGAGAAAGAAGAAGTTGTTGGGGCTAGAGAGAAAGAGGCTACTACTGTCGGGATATCATCTTACTGTTTTTGGGGCTTTGCTATTGGTGTTGATTCTATCTCTGAGGAAGTTGCGGAGTTTTCTCCCTTATGGTTTCCCTAAGGAAAATCTTTGTGTTCATTGTCTTTTGTGTTTGATTGTTGTGCTTGTTATTCTCTTAGTTAAGATCCTAAGTTAATTCTAGCTTAAATGATAAAAATTTAACATGGTATCAGAGCTAACCTGAGAAAAAGACACTATGCAGCTGCGGAAACTAGGGCTTCCTACTTTTTGGATATCTCTCCACAGATTTTCAGAAAAAGAAGGTTGGGATGACTCTCCTCCCCAGGGCACATCTTTCTATCGAAGCAGAATCTAATTCTGAGCATTTTTAGTTTTTTACCCGACACTGCTGCTGAAAATTAGGGCTTTCCACAGAAGTGGAATTTTTGAGTGATCCCAAGCCTGGATTGATCTCCTCCTCAAAATCGAAGTTTAGAGATCAAGATCAAAGTTTTTGGTTGGACAGAACTCTGGCAAATTGAAACCCTAATCTGCTCCCGAACCAGCACTGCAGAAATTCAGCTCCAGATCCAGATCCAACATCTTAACCTGGTAAGATCTAAATATTTTGTATTTCCATTTTAGGTTCTCAGTTAAGATGTCTCATCATACCAAGCTTCATGAAAATCTTGAGGGAGCTGATAACTTCCAAGCCTGGAAGTATAGGATCTCCCTGGTCCTGGAAGAAAATGAGTTGGATTCCTACATCAATGAGGAGATTCCAGTTCTAGAGGGAGATGAGGCTAAGGCCTTACACAAGAAGAATTTGGTTAGGGATAAGAGGATTATTGCTGATTCAATCAAGGATCACCTCATACCATAGGTGTCCTCCCTAAAGACACCTAAAGCTATGTTTGATTCCCTAACCAAACTGTTTGAAGGAAAGAACATAAACTGGAAGATGACCTTGAGGAACCAATTGAAGAATGTGAAGATCTAGAATGCGGAGACCATACAGTCATACTTCATAAGGGTCTTCCATATCAAAGAACAACTTGAAGCAGTAGATGAAGAAGTGGAGAATGCAGAAATTGTAATGACCACCTTGAATGGTCTCCCTAGGACATGGGACTCTTTCATTCGAGGGATCTATGCCAAAAAGAAGCTAGTCAAGTTCAGCAGACTATGGGAAGAATGCTCTCAAGAAGAAGCTCGGATAGCAGCTCGAGAAGAAAAGATGGGAAGTGAAGATCAAGCTCTCACAGTACAATCCAAGAAAACCAGATCTAGCCACCATAGAGAGATTGTCCTAGAAACAAAAGTAGCTCTCACAGGAAGAAGGGAAACAATAGAAGACATCATGCTCATGCTGCAGAGGATGATGAACCTTCCACAAAGAGAACCAGACAAGACAGTGATGATTCTTCAAGTAATGAAGAGTATATTCTGATCTCCTCTCTCACGGGAACTATCACACATGGCAGCAATGATTGGCTTATAGACAGTGGTGCTTCCAAACATATGATAGGATTCAAGGAATCCTTTGTGAAACTATATAAACATGAATCACCTCACAAGATGAAACTTGGAGATGACTACCAGTATCCAATAAAAGGTAGTGGCGAATCCTCATACAAGCTAGACTCTGGAAATTCTATCAATATGAAAGATGCATTGTTTGTACCTGGACTAAAGAAGAACCTCCTCTCCATATCTGCATTGGATGCAAAAGGAATGAGGGTTGCATTTGTAGATGGCCAAGTCCTCATGTGGCCAAAGGGAAAGTCTTTCGATGATGCAATAATGATTGGGGAACAAGAAGGAGGACTATACAAATTGAAGGGCCAACTAGAACAAGCTTTGGTTCATGACTCGGTAGAACCAAATGAGCGTTGGCATAGAAGGCTTTCACATGTGCATTACAGAGCACTGCCACTTGCAAGAAAAGCTGTTGAAGGTCTCCTAGAAATGCAGACAAAACATGAAGGTGTATGTAAAGGATGTGCGAAAGGGAAGAACACAAACAAGACATTTCCAAGTAGCGAGAGGAAGGCAAAAGGAATCTTGGAAATCATCCACTCCGATGTATGCGGTCCAATTTCATCCAGTTCACTAAGCGGGTATGTATACTATGTTTCTTTTATTGATGATTTTTCTAGAAAGACATGGATATACTTTATGAAGAACAAAGATGAATTATTCAGCAAGTTCAAGGAATTCAAAGCCTTGATCGAGAACCACACTAAAAAGAAGATCAAGACCTTTCGATCAGATAATCGCAGAGAATTCACATCAAATGAATTCAAAGAGCTATGCAAAGACTCAAGGATTAAGAGGGAGTTATCCACTCCATATAATCCACAACAAAATGGGTTTGCAAAAAGAAAGAATAGAACGATCATGCAAGCAGCAAGGGCCATTCTTCATAATCAAGATCTTCCTATGCATCTATGGGCAGAAGCTGCCAGAACAGGGGTATATGTACAGAACCGTACTCCACACAGAGTACTCGAGAACAAGACACCTGAAGAAGTCAACCATGCCATAATATTCGCCTGTCCTGTATACATACATATTCCGAAAGAAAAGAGGACAAAGTTAGATCCTTCAGGAAAGAAGGGTATATTTGTGGGATACTCTGAAATCTCAAAGGCTTACAGAATATACTTCCCAAGATTCAAGAAGATCGACATCAGCAGAGCTGTAACATTTGAAGAAGATCCATCCTACATCAAATCCAGCAAGAGACCAGCTGAAGAACCTGAAGAAGCAGAAGAACCTAGAATTCATGATACAACCATGAACAAAGAAATTCAAGAAGGAGATCGAGAATTAGAAGAACCTCAAGAACCTGTGGATCCACCTTAGGAGAAGAATCCTCACAAGAGGAAACCTGCTTGGGTATGTGAAATTATCCAAGGTGCAGAAAGATATGGAGCTTCAGAAGAAACACACAGAGGAAGCAAGAGAACTAGGTCCTACTCCAGTTATGTAGCATTGCTATGTGACATTATTGATAAAGAAATTTCCAACTATGAAGAAGCAGTAGAATGGAAAGAATGGAAGGATGCTATGATCAAAGAGTATCAATCGATCATGAAGAATGATGTTTGGGATGTTGTCCCAAGACCAGAAGGGAAGTCCATCGTAACTTCCAAATGGATCTACAAGATCAAGCATGCTACAGATGGCAGCATAGAAAAATATAAGGCAAGATTCGTGGCTCGTGGCTTCTCCCATAAAGAAGGAATAGATTATGAAGAAACTTTTGCACCTATAGCCAGATACACTTCCATCAGATCAATACTTGCTTTGGCTGCAGTGATGAAATGGAAGATACACCAGATGGATGTCAAGACTGCTTTCTTGAATGGTGTAGTGGAAGAGGAAGTGTATGTGGAGCAGCCGCTCGGTTTTGAGACACATGACAGGGAGTCTCATGTGTGTAGATTGAAGAAATCCCTGTATGGTTTGAAATAGGCACCCAGGACATGGTACGACAGAATTGATGGCATTCTATCTAGTTTGGGCTTTACCAAGAGTAAAGCAAATTCCAACCTTTACTACAAGGTTGAAGATGGTAAGCTAGTGATACTCCTATTGTATGTAGATGATCTGTATATAACAGGTATGGATGGGTTGATTGCTAATACAAAGAGGAAGCTTGATGCCGAGTTTGAAATGAAAGACTTGGGTATGATGCACTATTTCCTAGGAATGGAGGTGTGGCAGAATGCAGATGAAATCTTCCTTGGACAAGGGAAGTATGTAGTAGAGATTCTGAAGAGATTCGGGATGATGGACTGCAAGGCCATAACCACATCTATGGTATTGAATCTAAAGCTATTGATTCATGCTTCATCAGAAGCAGTTGATTCTATGATGTATCGTCAAATGATTGGGTCCTTGATGTACGTGACAAACACGAGACCAAATATTTGCTCTGATGTGAACACCTTGATCTAGTTCCTGACAGATCCGAGACATGTTCACTAGATTGCTGCAAAGCATATTCTGAGGTACCTGAAGGGTACAGTTGATTATGGGCTCAAGTACGAGGAAAATCAGAAGATTAACCTAGAGGGTTATGTTGATTCAGATTGGGCAGGCAATGCCATCGATAGGAAGAGCACTTCAGGATGTTGCTTCAGTATGGGATCAAGTATGATCTCTTGGTTTAGCAGGAAGTAGTCCTATGTGGCACTGAGTACAGCTGAAGCAGAGTATGTCGTAGCTTGTTTAGCTAGTTGCGAGGTAGTGTGGCTGAGAAAGCTACTGTCTGATTTAATTGATCTCCAATTGGATGCTACTAGTATATATTGTGACAACCAGAGTTGTGTGAAGTTGTTAGAGAACTCGATGTTCCATGACAAGTCGAAGCATATCGAGATCAAGTATCACTATATCAGGGATATGGTCCAGAGAGGAGCAGTGAAGCTCCAATACATTGCAACGAAAGAACAAATAGCTGATGTGTTGACGAAGAAATTAGCCAGAGTGAAGTTTGAGTACTTCAGGGAGAAGCTTGGGGTTCTCCATATTGAGGTTCCCTCCAAGGGGAAATGATGAGACCTAGAGCCATTCAGACATGGTGAGAGGATTAGGTTCCTTCTATGGTCAGATGTAAGGGCTGAGCCCTTATGTCATGGTGAGAGGATTTGGTTCCTTCCATGTCAGATGTGAGTGTTGAGCCATTCTGATGAGACTATAGGATTGGTTCCTACATGATCAGATATAAGTGTTGAATGCCATTCTTGGAATGGAGACACCTGGTCAGTTACCAGGAATCCTCAGTTTGGGACTGAGAGCCCTTCCGATGCGGTGTTTTTGAACATGGTCGGATGTAAGTGAAGAGCCCTTTCGATGCAGTGTTTTCGAACATGGTCGGATGTAAGTCCAGAGCCCTTCCAATGCGGTGTTTTCGAACATGTTCAGATGTAAGTGCAAAGCCCTTTCAATGTGGTGTGTTCGCACATGGTCGGATATAAGTGCTGAGCCATTCTGGCGCGATGTGTTTACACATGGTCAGATGTGAGTGTTGGGCCTTTATGACAAGATGAGGTCAGATGTGAGTGTTGGGCATGCCTTCCTGACAAGATGAGGTCAGATGTAAGAGCTGGGCAGGCCATTCTGAATTAGGTTCAGATATAAGCGCTGAAGACCTACATGAAGGGTAGGCCTGCAACCAACATGAAAAAGGGCTAGCTCTGTAGCACTTCCTGTGACGAGAAGAATCAAGAGATAGCACCATTCTGAGATAGCACAGATGATGATGATCCAGATGAGATGATTATCCAGACTTGATGATGATCCAGATCAAGTGATGATCCATATTTGATGATGATACAGTGATGATGATCCAGCAGTGGTGATCTAGATCGAGTGATGATCTAGATCCCGTGATGAAAAAGACTTGAAGATGAAGATGACTTGAAGATGAAGAAGACTTGAAGACGAAGATGACTTGAAGATGAAGACAACTTGAAGATGAAGATGATGAGATGATCCAGTCAATACAGAGAAGAAGACCAGTGTTGGAAATTGTGTCGAAAGAATACCTTCCCAGTTAAGAGGGAGTGTTGATGTATTTGTAACTTCGGAATGTATTCACTTGTATATCTCATGTATTATATCCCGATGTTTATTCCAAGAAGTATCTGTAATGTAATTGAGTCATGTCATGCCCCGATGGTCCTATCGGGAGGTTCTATAATGTAAACAAGTCATGTCAAGTCATTGTGGGTAACCCTCCTATTGTTCAAGGGTTAAATTCCCCGCAGTTCCGGGGCCCTAGGGTTATTAGAGTCTCCTAGAGAAGTCGGCCCTAGTGAGTCATTGTCAAGTCGAGAATTAATATAAATAGAGAGTGAGCCTCTCTATTTATCACACACTCACTCACACTCAGTTGTAGCGCATAGCTGAGGAAGAAGAAGTTGTTGGGGCTAGAGAGAAAGAGGCTACTGATGTCGGGATATCATCTTACTGTTTTGGGGGCTTTGCTATTGGTGTTGATTCTATCTCTGAGGAAGTTATGGGGTTTTCTCCTTTATGGTTTCCCTGAGGAAAATCTTTGTGTTCATTGTCTTATGTGATTGATTGTTGTGCTTGTTATTCTTTCAGTAAAGATCCTAAGTTAATGCTAGCTTAAATGATAAAAATCTAACACCAACATCCTTTCTTTTTTTCTATCTCAAAAAGAATTTCTTACACACATGCTTCATCAAAGGTATTAGGTTCAAAGAGAATAACTTGTTTCCTTAAATCATTATGGAAACCACCTAAATACTTGAGAAATACATTCAAGTTCTTTGGAGACATTTGCAATAAAAATGCTTGTTTAAATGGTGTAATCTTGTAGAGCCTGCCCTTACTTCTACTCAAAATAGTGCCAATAGATCCATTGGACCTCTTTGTAGCCAATAGGGAAAAACTTGGACTTGAGGGTTTTAAACACCTCCAAATAGTTAATAGTGTATCACCCTTTAATCTAAGTGTCTCTATATGGTTTTCCCACCAAGTTTGGGTGTGGCCCTCTAATTTGAATTTGAATGTCTCCAAGTTATACTTACCTTTCCCAAGGAAGATTTATTTTGGACATTCTCAAACCTCCAAACCTAAAAAATAATGTAGTAGACCAATATATTTCGTTTAAAATTCACTTACCATTTTTTGTTTATACCACACAATAAGCTTCTTTGAACTACCTACAATGACCAAGTCATCTACATACAAAACTAAGACAACTAAATTAGCTTTAGCATATAAATAATAGAGATTTGGATAAGCACTAGCCTTGGTAAACTATAGAATCACTAGGTACACATCATTAATAGGGGAGAAACTCAGGACATCCACTTCAAACCTCTTTCTATGAGAACCCTCTTATAAAAAACCTTACCTTGTATTTTTCAATATTTTCAACAACCACATGTTTCATTATGTACAACCATGTGGAATAAAACAATAATTTCCCCACATGTCACTACACAATCTATCACGTCATTTGTTAGGATGGAATAAATCACTAATTTCCTCAAAACTAGAATGCTTTCCCAACCTCTCATTGGCATGTAAAGCACCACAAGATAAACAAGAAGCCTGAAAAGGACACCATTTTACACACCTCTAGATAGATATCTCAGGCTTTCTAGCCTACAATCACTGCTAGTGCATCGTTCTCCTTCAAATGCAACTCCACATTGAATATATGTCATATAAGAAACTGAAAGAGGATTTATATTCAAACTAGGAACACACAAAATATCATGCAACTCAAGAACAAGGAAATGGTTCCCAATCCTTTCATACAATAATTGGAATCAACACCCAACTCCATGTCCATTCCTCTCTCTTTCTCCTAAAACTCACTAAATATTTGTTATGCCATATATCTCAATGTTCCACTATCCACATACTACCCCACACATGACACAATGTTGGTACATAAATAAAAGAACACAGAGAAGGCAATCTCTTGCTAAGATGCTAACCCATCCACTCTAGTAACAATCTTTTCACTCCCTATAACCTATCTCTGTTGTTTGGATTTCCTTTCCTTCTTCTCTCAACATTGGCTATCATTTCACATTGTTCAAATACTTCTTACCTTGGCCTGACTTAACCTTCATACCCTTCCTAGGTACTTTCTTGTTTGTCCTACCCATCCTCCCAACGAAGTATAGAACTCATACTTCACGTTTCTTCACTACATTGGATTCTAACCTTGTCTCTTCCTACAGATATTCATCCCAAATATTCTCAAACGATGGTAACTTATCAAGGACACAAACACCTTGGACAAAGGGTTTCCAATATTAAGTAAGAGCATTTGAGGCAATGGGCACCACCTCCTCATCCTTCACTTTCGTCCCTATGGAAACCAAATGATATTTTAACTTTATGATCATTCTCAAGTAACTATCCAGTGAATCTGTGTCCCTCATGCAAATGGTTTTGATATTGTTTCCCCGGAGCATATTCCAAGAGATGTTCACACTGGTATAATGCAATCAAAATAACATAGATTTAATTGTCTCTCTTATTCTATGGAATGTGAGTGATCAAATGATTATCTTTTCCTTGGCCTCCTTATTGTGCCTAGCCAACAATTTCAGATTGGTATTTGTAGTTATCTATTTCTCAACATGCTACCAAAGTTCAACTTCCTCAAATAACATTTACAACATGTACTTCCAAGGTGTAAAATTGAAGCACCTTAAAACTTGTCACACTCTCCAAGACAAAAAGTAGTCATCCCTAAAAATCCATAGACCTCAAAGAAAAATCAACAACAAATCAAGTAGACCACCTTTTAAAGGTTCAAGCACTTCTTATAAAGTGCACTAGCATTCTAGACCCAACAACGTATCACAGGTCAAGTGCTTCTCCATGACATAGAACACTTAAAATATCCAACTCCCTCTTCACCAACAAAGAAATATCAAGCAAATAAGCTCTAATACCATGTGGAAATTTCATGAAATTTTTGCTTAAGATAACCTCATAAATTTAACCTCAAAACATGGGGTTCCCCATTCCATTTCCTATGAACTTTCAACCTTATGGCTAAAACTAAAATATAAATTACATGAACATATATTTAACTTCTATCCAACCAAATACATAGAAAAAGTCAAGAAAATAAACATCAAAACAATGTACTTTAAGGGGAGAAAGATTCATATCCCTAATAACACAATCCCCGATGTATAACAAATCTAAAAATGACTTATTAACATCAATTTTGCTACCACCACAAATCTACTCTCTTAACTTTTATTTCTTAGTTGTCAAATTATTCGACAAAATATGCTTACTATTATGTTAAATGTCATGTAGGTCCAAGATCAAGAAACCACCTATAGAAATCTGTCCAAATGACATCACCCGAAATGCCTAATATACAACGAAGGGACTAGGGTTTAACCATGCACCCCACATCACATGAAGCAACCCTGGCACAATGTAAATACTTTCAAAGCAACCTGAAAGATAAAAGGGTGGCCTTCCCATCTTCCCATCTTATACCTGATGATAAGATGAAATGTTGTGAAAATCCCATCCACTTGTAGTGTCTTGATTGTAAATATTGGTGATTGGCGATGGTTATGGTTACCTTTCCCACCAGATGGTGCTTTCATTTCTTAACATATTACACTAGAGCACAAAGCACCTTGTCATATGAGGGGTAGTTTAATATTGTACAATGAAACAATTCATAATGGTAGCACTTAGCCCACCTCCTTGCCTAAACTATTCTCCCTTATCATACCCATTTTCATATCTCTTAACTACAAAGAACTTTTGCAAATTGGGCAATGTAAAAATTTGTGCTTGACTAGTTTTTCATTGTAGCTCTTTAAAATCCTTATGTTTATTATTTCCTGATAGAAATCTTTTTCAACCATTATTTCGGCATGGAGGGGTGTACCCACAACTAAAAATAGATGCTATGAACTTTTGAAAGTATTGTGTTTCTCCAACAAAGCTCCTAACTTTAGTGATACATCTTGAGTCCCACTCCACCAATCATGTACCTTAAGAAAACAAAAAATTGTTGGGAAAACTCGTATTTCTCAAGGTTTGTCAATAATGGAACTCTTCTCAATATCTCTAACACCTACATCATATGTGAGATATGCACTTCCTAGGTAGAACTAAAGGTAAATATATCATCCAATTACACTATTGCAAATGAATCTAGAATGTGCTACAACACATCATTTATCAAACACATAATGTAGATGGTGCATTAAATCAACCAAAAGACATTTCCAACCAATCATATAAACCTTGCCTCTCCTTGGAGATGGTATTTCGATTCTTTTTCTTTGACTCGTACCTGGTGGTATCCTAATTTGAGATCCAACTTGGTGAAGTACTTGTGATGATGCATGATCTAAAAAAACACTGAATAATCATAGAGAAATTAACTTTATTATGAGATAAGTGAGCCTTTTATAAGAAAGGAAACCTTTATCCTATCCACTTATTAACTAGTTACAATAAAACATAGTTCACACTTGTTGAGCAAAATATATCTAGCTCCACTCCTTCATTGAAATTCGTGCCCAACTTCTCCTCTCATCTAATAGCATGAGAGGGCGTGCTTCCCCATGTTGGTTGAGTTGTCCCAAGAGGGTATGCACCCAAGATAGAAAATTCCTCCCTATTTAAGCCTGAAAGTTTCCCTACTTTCATCAACAACTAAGGGAGCTGTTGTTGCATAGCTAAAGTAGAGAACCATTTGGATTGTGCTAACATTTTCCCTCTGTGATCCACCAAGTAAGAGATATGTTGTTGTTTACAATTAGTATTAGTGTGGGTGTCTAGCAAAGTATCGTGGAGGGGGTGTTGGAAATCATGAATCAACTCAGTAGGATGGGAAATGGTAACCATATCTTCCAAGAGAGGGGGTTCAATGTTCTTGAGAGTATTCACATTGACCACATCATGAATTCCCCCAGTCGAGGAGGAAAATCAAGACGATAAGCATTGTCACTGACCTAATAAAGTATAACATAGGGTCCATAGCGGAGTGGTTTTAGTTTTTGGTGTCACTGTGCCTTAACTTGCTGGCAGTCCATGTAAAACTGGACTTTGAGCATCATGGCACTCTTTATAATGATGCTGGGAAGACTTTAGCACTTCAGAGACTTGGGCATGTTTGTAAGACAAGGTTTGAAAAAAGGTA
The DNA here is from genome assembly GCA_001517045.1 of Pseudotsuga menziesii. Classification (NCBI taxonomy): domain Eukaryota; kingdom Viridiplantae; phylum Streptophyta; class Pinopsida; order Pinales; family Pinaceae; genus Pseudotsuga; species Pseudotsuga menziesii. The sequence continues at coordinate 567,260 of LPNX010236896.1, forward strand.
GAGTAGAGGTTTGTTCATGTTGTTGATGGGGCATTCCTGTAGATTGCAATGTCAGGGAAGCTCATATGGTACCAAGGGTTGGTATCCAAAACAAGCTTCAAAGGGAGAGAGGTTGGTGAACATATGTACTTCTCTATTGTAAGCTATGTTGGATAATATGGACTGGTGTCCTATTTTTTAGTTTTGGTGAACTCAATACGGAGAGCATGAACCAAGTTGTGGTTGACTACCTTAGTTTGGCCATTGGTTTGTGGGTGAAAGGAAGTGGATTATTTAAGGTAGAAACCCAACAAGAATCATAAGATTTCCAAAATGTGTTGAGGAAATGGGCAGCATTGTCTAAGATGATGATAGTGGGTAGGACAAAATGAGGAAAAACGCGAGTAAAGAAAATATATGTGAATTACATCAGTAGGAAGTCTGCGGTAGGAGTTTTTAGTTTGACCAGTTTCAAACCTGTTAAGTAGGTTCATCATCAGGAGACAAAGATCTCAATATATGTGGTCTGAATAGTAGTAATGGTCCTAGCATAGGGAATAAATAGTGCCATTTTGGAGAATCGACACATAATGACCCAAATGGAATATGTTTTGCAAAATTTCATAGGTAAACCACCGAGAAAATCCATGGATATGGATTCCAAAAGACGGATTGGAATGGGCAAAGGTTTATACATGCCAAATTTGTGGTTGGTGGGCTTATGTTGACTACACAAGGAGCAAGATTTGATGAAGTGTTCCACTTGAAGATCCATGGAAGGATACAAAAAATAGCATTGTAAGCGATGTATTCTTAAAAGACCCAAAATGGCCACCACATGAAGAAGCATGGGCCTCTCATATCAGAGTGAGATAGTCCTCAATCCCTGGGACACACCTGATTAAGCTAATACAACCACCCATCCCAGATGTGATAATCAAAAAATGGAGTTTGATTCACTATAGTATGTTGTTGCAGAGCAACCCAAATCACGCCAAAGAAGGGATCTGAAGCATAAAGAGGCTTCCAAGCCTCATATGCAACACAACAAACTGCCAATATTTGAAGCACCTGAGTGGGAGGTCTATTGAGAATATATTCCATATTATTGGGAGTTCCTTACATTTGATGACCAAGTGGGATTGTTGAATATAAGCCACCCGATTTATATGGCATTGCTCTTGAAGCTTGGTTTGCAAATTAATGAACAACAAAGGATGGTGATCGATGTGGAGTATAGTCTCCTTACCCAGAATATAGTGGCATCACTGTTTGAGAGCTTGATTCATAGGTGTTGTAGTTGTGTTTAGAATCCACCAATGATTCATAATGGTAAGCAATTGGATGCCCTATCTATTTAAGGACAACCCCTATGGCATGCTGAGAGGTGTCCATTCTATCTCAAAGGGATCTTGTTAATAAGGTAAGCGAAGGACTAGGGCATTCAGAAAGGCATCACTAGGAATGAGATCAATGGAATACTCAATGGAACAGGGGAAAAGGTAAGCCTATGGGTTCAGAAAAAAAACATCAGCGAATTTGGTGAGCAAGGCAGACATACCGGGGTTAAATTGCTACGACTCATTGTCTAGTTTGACGGGGCACACCAGACACAAGGAAATGGTTTGGGCTAACCTAATGGACAACGACCCAACCAACAAGTAAAAGAAGGGATTTCAAGGAGGAGGAGGTGAGGGCATAGCTGCTACCCTCTTGTTGAAGGTGATACTAATGTGTGCGAGCATGATACACTACCGATTGTTCATCCCGATATGGGATACCCAGGAGAAGATTGGCATAATCCAAGGGAGAAACATTGCACATGACAAAATCACGGAATGGACAAATAACAAATGTAACTGTACAACGTTGAATCACCATCAAGTGACGCCCATCCTTATGGACCCACCTGAGCTGCTACGGGGAAAGGTGTGGGGTAGTAGGGGGAGCTAACCGCTGCACCAAATCTCGAGCTACCAAATTCTTTTGACTTCCATTGTCGTGTATAAGCTTGGACATGGACTATTTTATCTATTAATTATGCGTAAAAAGTGACGATGAGAAAGGTGTAGTCTGAGTAGAATTCAGGAGCAGTAAGGAGGGGTTAAGCGAGGTGGGATTATCCAAAGGAATCAATTAGGCTCGACACCACATGAGACAATATCTTAGGAGTCTCCATAAAAAGTGTTTTGGTTGTAGCTTCACCATGAAGGACACGACAATCGATAGAGGAATGAAAAGAGGCCTTGTGGAAAGTGCACCATTTTCCAGTGTTAGGAGAGGTGGGAAACTGAGTTGGACGAAGGGCTAGATTTTGATTGAGGAGAGCAGAGCCTGGGAGTGACCTTACGTTCCTACGCCAAGACTTGAGAAAAATCCTTGTTCAAGGAGGTGTTGTCAAATAAATATACCTCTGCTTAAAATGGACAACAAACCAGAATTAAATTTTACAATGAGGACCTCTTCAGATTCTTGGATCTAGAGATGAATGCGGACTTTGGTGAATACCTCAATGTAGTTCTAAACTGATTGTCCGGAGAACTATCTAAGTTGTAACCAACATGTAAGGAGGTCATGGCGATAGTCTGGAGGGTAGAATGTACTATGCAATTCATGGTACAATCCCTCCCACGAGAAAATAGGTGGTGCACATGAAGAGGGTAGAGTTTCTAAATCCACCCCCAGAGAGGTGTTAATCATCTACATGTCCTACCAAGCTTAGGTGTAATGTACCTGACCCCAAACCCATCATTAGGATATGAATACTACCAGGATTCTAACAAGGTATAATTGATTATAAGTTTAAGCACAATGAAATATTGCTCTTCTGAGGTTTAGGCTAACATGTCAATAAGCCAAACTAATTAAAACAATTATCCCTCTACAAGGAAGACAATCCTTCCAATGCAACAATCCTGCATTCTACATGTAATGTAATGTAATGACACATGAATATTTTCATACCAGAACCTCTTTATTTGTTTGCTAAATGTCATCACACCTATGGGTTGCCACCCGTAGCCATTTAACCAGCTATTAAATCAGATTTGCATACATTCATAAAGACTCCACTTACGATAGTATACAAAGCATCATTCCAACATTCCAAGGAGATTTTATTACAACACATAGATATACCAAATTTATAATACTAAATCTTAGTCATCAAATCCCCATCAGATCTGAACCAGAACAACCATATACGACCATATGGGATGTCCAAATATCTAACCCTCCAGTGATCATAAATGCATGAGCAATTTAGCTTCTAGTACCATACGTAAATTAGCACCATTATGGTTCATCATAGCATATTTATAACACTAATGTAAATCAGAATTTACCACGTCAATAACAACCATTTAATCCCATGGAAGATCTGATCTAGAACAACCATACGCGGTCATATGGACTGTCCAAAAATCAAATACCAACAATTATCGCAATTCATGCATCTAGCATTTAACAACTAGGTTAACATATTCGCATACCTATTCCGTGAGCTTCCAATTTAACAACATCAAACTTAGCCATTAAACATGAAGATATAAATCATTATGCAGCATAATATAACCAAGATATATTAATATCCATGGGTACATGTGCATCAAAAACATAGTAAATAATAGGTCGAGAATAAATATCTTTTATATATGGTAACTATGGGTCGCAAAGGATATTGGGCTACCGTACCTACATATCTTTGGCGACTCCTCTGTGATTATAAATTGGGCTAAAAAAGAATCTACCCTGGATATGGTGAATCTTGAGGCCTGGTGCCTCAATACTAGGATTCTCATGTCCTCTTTCATGTGGGTGGATCTCAGTCATGTTTATAGGGAACATAACAGGAGGGCAGACATCTTATCAAAGGAGGGATTGCACTTGGCAGCGGGCCATCTCTTACTCACTGAATATTTTGGGAATGAGATTATTGGGGAAAGCTCATCTCAGCTCTTTTAGGATATGCTCATTCTATTACAGTTGATCTCACCAGTTTCACTGAGATATATTCAGGTTTTTGTTGAGCAGCTATCACTGATTATTAGAGACTCATCCCCTCCTTGGATCAGATTTCTGGGCTCCTGTTATTTTCTTTAGGAACATTGATGACTGTATTTATGGTAGCCTTCATATGAGGGGGTTCTTATTGTAGTGAGCTCAAAGTGCTTTGAGTATGATATACTGTGGGTATTTTGCATTGTATTATGTATTGTTTTTTATTTGTCAGGATGGGTCTGTATTTGCTGTGTGTTGTCCATGTTTGGACTGATATCACTATTGATGTTCTGTGCAGTATGTAAGTCTGCATATCACGATGATGTAAAAAATTCCTTTGATTCAATGAATACCAAGGAATGTCTTTTTTCGACTGAAAAAATATATATATGGTACAACTAACATCAATAGGTCAACGTTCCTTCTAGCCTTAGACCTTGTCAAGCTAATACTACTTGAGCAAGTTGCCCTCGAGCTGAGGTCATGGATCCACACACTAAGGAACTCTCTCTTTCCAATTTGATCTCTAAGGATAATACTCAGGCCCACAACTTGAGAGTCACAACTAGGATTTCTTCCATAGGATATTCCCCCTCTCCACCTACTTACTCCTTCACCCCACTACCAGGTGCATGGTAATCCCTTCACCTCCTAGGTCCCTCAGGCCATCACCATTCATCATCAAGATTTATGTGCAAGTCCAAGATAGAGACAAGTGATGGACATGGAGGAACTATACCCACTCAAGATTAGCTCAAATATCAGTTTGAGAAGCCACAACTCAATCCCTCACCACCAGGTACAATGTTAATCCCTTCACCTCCTAGGTCCCTAAAGACATCGCCATTCACCATCAAAATTCATGTACAAGTTCAGGACAGAGACACGCGGTGGACACATAGGAACCGTATCAAAGTTGATCAAGCTTACTTCAAACACAACACGATATCTTTGTGCTCTCAACACACAGTTCACACACATATCAAAGCATACATGGGTTCCAAGGCTCACACACTTACCCAACTCTCAACAAGAATGGAATGAACTCCTCCAAAGAATGAATGAAGGAATGAATAGTCAAGAATAATCCATGAATGAAAAGCAATTCAAATTCCTCTCATAGAAAATTCGAATTCATTGAGGGCTTTACCAAAACATTGGATGACCATTTGAGTTCTCATGAGAGCAACTGAAATCCACTAAGGATAACACAAATCCACTGGAAAAACACTCCCAGACACTAGGTATAACTCGAATTAGCCAAGGCTGACCCAAAAACTCCCCAAAATCTCTCTGATCCACTGGAGACAACTCGAATTCCACCTACTGACTCGAATTTCCTTAAAATCAATCCCATGCGCTTCAAATTGATCCAAAATTACTATAATTCACTGTGGATAACTCGAATTAGACTCAAAACCCATTTAACTAACTGAAGACAACTTGAATTCCCCCAAAGCACTCCAAATGACTGAAGATAACTCGAATCCACCCTAAATTTGCTTTGATTGACTAAAGCTAACTTGGATAGGGAATATTCTCATCATGCATGGTGCATGGTTACATGGGTGCATAGGTGCATGGTGCATGGTGCATGGTTGCATGCAAAGCATCAATTGAAATAGGACCTCCATAATCCAGTAAAATCAAAATTAGGAAACAAAAAGTAGTGTTAGCAAGAGCAACAACTCCTAACCTCTGCAACCCCCTCGCATGTGGAATCCAAGACCCCCAGCCACGTTTGTTGTCCATGTTGATATATTATTTAATTATAGGTAAATAATAATAAAATAATACTAATAATGTCCATAGTCCATAGACTAGGCACCTAGTGCCACCATTATAATCAGATAACAACATTACATATGTTCGAAGCTTACCGTTGGGGCATTACACTTGGCCACGCTTTCCATTTGTAGACTATTTTTCTGCAACTTTTTATCCTTAGATATCCCTTAAAAGGTACTATAACATATGGGAAAAATGTATATCCAATAGACAATAACCTCCCCATTAGGTTGGCCTTAGAACTAGGAAAATGAAATCATGTGTCCAACTACATGGGTGCGAGAAAACATCATTGTAGACTAATTAACTCATGCAGAATCAAGGCCAAGTCCTGTATAGGTGAGGATTGAGGGGAATAAGAAGCCTAAGGGGTAGATTAACAATGAAGCGAGATGATCTTCATAAACTAAGCACACCCCAACTGGAATACTTAACAGAAAAAGGAACCTAGAGACAGGCTAACCTCCTACACTAGATAAGTGCACTACCAAAGTTGGTAGATCTAGCCCTGAAGAGGGCATAATCTCTGAGGCAACCACCAAACCAAAAGGACACACTGGTCAAGGATGCGCATTAGCACTATAAGATAACGGAGAGCGGAGGAAAAAATGAACCCTAACACACTCTTAGAGAAGGTGGAGAGTGTGTAGACACCCTAAGCACACCGGTTAGACAGGTCTGGGCGACTGCATGCATTAGCCACCCAATCACCTTGTGAAACTAAAAGCGCTTGAGATAGTTGCCTAAGGAAGAACAAAAAAAAAATTGCACATAGGTCGGATTGAGATGGACGAGTACAAGACTAACACCACACAAAAAATGAAGTGAATCTACCTCTTGGAGCTATTGCGCTATCACTAGACGTAAATGAGTGTCAACTTATAAAGAGGTAGCAGAAGCACCTCAGATGAAGGATCTGATAACATTTGATATAAAACAACACTAAATAATCATAGAGAAACGGGTGAGAGAAGAAAAAAGAGGGAACTGAGAGCAAAATGACCCTTAACTTTATTATAGTGTTATCCATTTTCAAGCCAATGATTTTCTCAAGGGAAAGCTCAAGGACAAACATGTAGCTAATGTAGTTATTGTCGAAGGCCACCAAATGTAGACAATGACGATTACCTAGTTAAAAAATGTCATTTTATGTATTTTCAGAAGCCCACACCTTAAAGACAAGAAATGATCCAATGTAGATAAATATGAGCATGGATGGTTGCTTAGATAGTTTGAGAGTTTGTGAATCTTGGGAATTACACCCTTACAAGAGACATGGCATAACTTGATGGAGCAAAATGGATGTAGCTCGACATAAATGGTTGTCCAATAATTTGAGAGTTTAAGGAGGTGGAATTCGAGAACTTGAGAATTCAACTTGGGAGGTACACCTTTATGAGGGTTACAAGACAACTTGATGGAGTTCTACCTAGTCTAAGAAATCTTTTCCAAGAAGCTTTTGAAGAATGCTTGGTTTTGATTACTTTTGATATTTTTTTTAGTCAATGGGTTTCCCCTTTGAGTTAGTTTGAGTTTCAGTATTGTATGCCTTGAAAAAGATTGTTAGGATACAAGGCTTACATGTTGCAATAAAAGTTTCTTTATGACTAAGTTGTAGTTTTGTATTTTTTATCTAAAAAAAAATTATATCCTACATTGATAAGTGGAAATGAATTTCTCCATGAGTAATGATATATATATATGTGAAGTCCTATGTAATTATTGCACGAATTACTCTAATATCATATTGTGTTAATGTGTGCTATGTCTCTCTTGTGCATTTTGTGATATGACACGATCTAGAGTTTCTAGATTTTGTAATAATGTGCACTAGAGTAGGCTTCTTACTTTACAACATTGATCTTACCTTGATAGCACTTCATGTCCACTTCCTCCACTTTGAGTACAAGTTGAGAAGTTGTGATGTTGGAAATTGGTCTCTCCTCTAGTTCTTTATCTTCAAGTTCCCTAATAGAGCCAACATTTGAATTAGAGTTGTCAATGTTGGACATCGGGTTCAGTGCTCCCAGTGAGTTTCGTGGCATGGACTAATTGCCTTTCGAGATCCTAACTCTGGCGATTGTGGTGGAGATTAATACCTATAGGTTTTGGTCTAACGACAATCGTGAGTCCAACAAGTGGTATCAGAGCAACAGGTCAAGGGTTCGAAACTCACCCGACTCACGTCGGGGGGGAGATTGTTGGACATTGGGTTCAACGCTCCCCGTGAGTTTCGTGACATGGACTAATCGCCTCTCGAGATCCTAACTCTGGCGATTGTGGTGGTGATTAACACCTGTGGGTTTTGTTCTAACAGCGATCGTGAGTCCAACAGTGAATCTCCCTAAAATGCCCAAAACTTGCTTTCTAGGGTTCGCCTTAATATCACCATATTGTGGGAGATGTTGAAAGCATTTGCTTCTAGGCTTGCAAATCTCTCCTCTCAGTCATCCTTTGGATTGCTCATGTATTCATCCGCCATAACTAGGGCTTGAGACTTCATTCTTTGTGCCGGTTTCTGGATCTCATAATATCTCACAAAAACCCAAAGAAAATTGCTCTAATATAAATAGAATATGTAAACTGTCGTGAGTATTCCACTTGGCAATCTGTCACAACAAATCATACAACTTATTGCAAAATACTATGAAGCTAACTTCTACTATGTAGTGTTAACTTCTAATTACAAATGTAATCTTATATATGTATTGCTCAAAACACTAAAATGAGCTTAGAATATAAAAGATTAGCTACACCAATAAAATGAGCACACCATCAATACAATGACCACAACGTTCTATAGGAAACCAATATATGAAAACCAAGCAAGAAGATGAGAATTGTGCCTTGCTCTTTTCTTAAGAAAATATAGAACGCAAGATACAAAGAAATATGGCCTCACTATGAAGTTACAATTGACACCATGGCCTGAATGATGGCTCCAAGGTCTTCCATTTCCTTTCTTCTGCTCAAAATATCCTACTGTGCTTTCTTCATCTACATAACAATAATTGAATACAATACGAATGGAACCCTTTCCTTTCCTTGTGGCTTAGTGTTTAATAACTATCCACATAATCATCAAGAGTTAGGGTTAGGGTTAGGGTTTTTGTACACCCCAACTCCCTATTAGAATTAGGGTTTTGGACTCTCTAGAATATTCTTAAATGTCTACACATGACTAACTCTACATGTGCAAGTAATGAGAGTTGATGTGGCATCCACTTGGTACTAAGGTGGTCACATAATAGGTAAACTTGCAAGAGGTATACCATCCTCATACAAAGTCCAATTAGGGTGCTATTTTGACCATTGGAAAGTTCTTGACGAATAGAATGGCATTGGGGCATTGGGACTTTGTTTGCAAAGTTTTTTACTCCAAAAATAGACGTTTAATGCCCAAAACAAGATCCAAAAGTTTATGAACCCCAAATCACCAAAATTGAACATTCCCCTAAAATGGGTCCTACAATCCATGGCTACGAAATATTCCACTCCAAAAAATGCCAAAATAAATGAAACATTATATACAGATCTATTTCATGTCATATTCAATTTTTTATGGTTGGCATTGTAATAGCTATAAAGCATGAATTCAACAATGGCACTAGTTTTCCAGAGAGAATACGTTACAAAAATTGACATCAAATTAAAAAAACGAATATGCATCATGCTTGCCATTAATATAAGTTGTTCATGCTTTGCTAACATTTTGTGAAATCGCATTGTTTGTGCAGTCAATAGCAATATTTGCATGGATGCCATAAATACCTTCACAACTTATCTGCTCATTAAAGAAACCAGTTTCCTGATGGTAAGAAACTATTAAACATGTTTCATGAACAGAGAATTGAACTCTATCAGAACTCACAAAAGATATTGATGACTTTGACAATGACCATATAAATAAACAAATCATAAGGACAAAGCAAAATCATACTCCTTGAGTTTGAAATATTACACGTTTCTCAAAATTTAAATAAAAGGAATATCGTAAGATTGGTATACAGTATGACATAATATAATCCTTGAATTCAAACTTAACGTGCACAAATGGTGCACACTCAATAGTTCACTGCAGAAATGCCCTGTGGTCAGTGCATATGGCAATAACTTATCCCACCAATCCCATCTCACAGATTTTGTATCTGAAAATTTTATTTTTAAAATAAGATTTACAGCCTGGCAATATTCATGTCAACTCTCTTTGCAAGACCTAGATTTTAATTTTTATCCTATCTCATCAAGATGTTATTTCTGAGCCAGTTTTCCACTCTCACGATATTGATGAAGAAACAAATTCTCACTTCAATAACAGCTTTAGATTTTTCGCTGGCCACAAGATCCTTAAGCACTACTCATCTCCATTTGAGTGGACATCTAGAAGAAATCACTGTTGTTATAAATGGAGCATTACTGTTGCTTTACTTGATGGAGTGCCCACTTCGATTTCTTCCTTTCACGCCAAATTAGAATTCATTTTTAAAATCAGAAGACTCCTTTGAATGTTACACCACAAATGCAAGCTTTGATTGGCCACCCTCAAATGTTACCATATGCCTTTCTGGAAACTATTGTCAGTTAATTTTCACACATGTATCGCACTTACGGTGAACTGATGCTCAAATGGGCTGCACATTGGAATTAAAGCAAGTTTAGATTCTTTAAATTAGGGATCACCCTAAATCTGGTTCATTAGATAAGATGGACTTCTCCAAGTAAGCACACTCCGAAGTTCTAATTGCTTTCCCTTTTTCAGAATTATCAATCTTGTTTGAATCATTTGAATCTAGGAGTACACAAGTGGGCTTCTTTGAATATGCACTTCCTGAGGCATTCAGAATCAATTCTTTATCATCCTCTGTCTCACTAGGATCTAATTGTACACAAGTGGGCTTCTTTGAATATGCACTTTCTGAGACATTCAGTATCAATTCTTTATCATCCTCTGTCCGAGTAGGATCTAATTGTACACAAGTGGGCTTCTTTGAATATGCACTTCCTGAGATATCCATTATCAATTCTTTATCATCCTCTATCTCATTAGAATCATCTACTTCCACACCTGGATGATCCTGCAAAGACAAGAAACCACTCAATCCTCACATGATCAAAATTAGTAGCCATCGTTTCATCATATTACTGTTCAGTGCACAGATTCATGCATGGTCAGGCTCAATTGTATTTACCTGTGAACAAAGCTTCATCCGCTTTTGACAGACTAGCTCTATGAACTTTTCAATAGTGATCTGCAGTCCTTGTTTTGCCCTTGCTCTCATCAAGCGACGGTCCTTTTGTTGTTCTGCAGTTACTTTTGAATGGCAAATGACGCAGAGTGTCCTCATGTTTTCCAATCTGCATTCCCCTGCAATGCATGCAAAACAAGACACAATATATTACAAGAATGACTAAGTGACATGCTTGACATTCTAACCAGCATAGAACCATCTTAAACATGGATTTATCAACCACCAAGAGGGATCCAATTTCTAGAGGTGTATTTTTTTTGGATGTGTAAAACCAATCGAGTTAAAAAAAAATTACACCTCCAGAAATTGGATCCCTCTTGGTGCTTGATAAATACAGGTTTAAGATGGATCTATGCTGGTTTAAATTTTTTATTTTATGTGCCGACATGGATTTTTTTAATTACTTTTCATTTGGTTTTAATTTTTTAATTTATGAGCAAACATGAATTTTTTTAAATACTTTTTTATTATTGGAAACATAACGCTACGTTACATGACAACATCTTCCCCTGCAATGCATGCAAAACAAGACACAATATATTACAAGAATGACTAAGTGACATGCTTGACATTCTAACCAGCATAGAACCATCTTAAACATGGATTTATCAACCACCAAGAGGGATCCAATATCTAGAGGTGTATTTTTTTTGGATGTGTAAAACCAATCGAGTTAAAAAAAAAATTACACCTCCAGAAATTGGATCCCTCTTGGTGCTTGATAAATACAGGTTTAAGATGGATCTATGCTGGTTTAAATTTTTTATTTTATGTGCCGACATGGATTTTTTTAATTACTTTTCATTTGGTTTTAATTTTTTTAAAACTTCTTGAGCAAACAGGAATTTTTTTAAATACTTTTTTATTTTTGGAAACATAACGCTACGTTACATGACAACATCTTCCCCATACTGGAATGTAAAGCACCTCGCTCCTCTCGGTTCAATAATATTAAATCATCAAAATTATAAGGCCAATATTTGGAAAAATCATACCTCCTCCCCTATACACTGGCACAATATGATCTGCATGCCATGCATTGCCCTCAGTTGGCTCTAGGACAAGTTTATCAAGCCTGCAAAATTATGACAAGATAAATTTCAAAGATTTTTACCCATCAGTTTCTCAAAGTATTAATATGGCATTATGGTTTTTACTGTTGCAAAAATATAAACAATAAAATAGACACCATGAAAAAAAATAATGAATGTAGAAAGCACACTGATAGTTCAAGCACATCCATGAGTACAAATAAACCCAAGTTTTTGAAAGAAATTTACAATCGTTGATGATTTGCAAAATCTGGGGCAGCCTTCAGTATATGATCTCTACGTTGATCATCTGACAATGGGCGAATGCACTTAACAAGTTCATGGCAGTCTAGTTTGCAATGGGTACAGATTCCACGCTCTATGGAGAAAAGAATCTGGAAATGGAATGAAAGCAGAACAGCTTAGAATTCAGAGTTCAAAAAATATTATACGTACTCGTGAATTTTGTCAGAGGTATTACATCGTCATAAAAGATAAGCAATAGATTTTGAAAGAAATCCCATGAATATCCAATTTCAATGTTGTTCTAATAAAAAGATTGTTATGCGTCTAAGAAGCACAAAATTATTGTTTCTGCAAGTCTGATTTGATTCCTGTAAACCCGCATATATATATTCAGTCATGCATTTTTATTAACTGATGCACAACTAGTAGATTCAATATAAACATAGAAAACAAATCTGCTAGTAGACTTCAAGTCTAAGAAAAAACTGTGAACTATAAAGTTGAAATGCAGCATTTTCCAACCTCTCGCATAAATCGTTGGCTCGTTCTCATCCTATACACTTCAAAACAGTTTAATTTGCAAAATAAATCCTCAAAATATTCAGGATCTTTTGCCTGTACTCCTCTGCAACAATATAAAACAATATGCTACACATGAGGACCCACTCTATATTTACCCATTTAAAAAATCCCATTTTTTACAACCATGGCTTCACATACTTACAAGCAAGGATTCTGGCAAAGTTTACAAAGTGGTTGCTCGTCTGCAGTCCATGCCTGCATTTCATACCTCTCTTTCATTTTATAATGCTTGCAGAGGAAAACCTTCCGCCAAGTTGCATTTTCTGGTAAGGGATCGCTGATTTCGTCTTTTGGTGCAACACGACGCTTGCTTCCTCCTTTCAGCAAGCCCTGTTAAAAGTATGCTTTTAGTCTCTCTTTTCTCTGGGTGTCTTTGATAACGCCATGCATTTTTTATTAATGAAAAAAGGACAGTATTTACTACTTTTATAAACGGGATAGATATTGCATACCTCAAATGTGTAGTGAGGCTCAGATTTGATGCAGCTTAACTCAAGGAAAAGAGGCATTCGTAATGGCCTCCCAAATATTTTATTACGATCAATAGCTCTCAGTTCGTTCCACTCCTTGATGAAGGTAAGAATGACTTCTCTATGAGCGGGACTCTCATGCACAAACTTTGGTCGTGAACTCAATTTGACAGGGGACTCTACGTCTTCTGGCCGAAAGTTCACTCCAAGCTGTCTTGGTCTAGAATCCTTATTGGAAACACATGCATATACATGTATGCGGCCAGTATTTGCACTCACCTGCATAGATTGAAAGTAATTAATTGTTTTCTATCGTATGCATATATACCAAATTCTCAGCTTTTACATTGCATTGCTCTCTTGAGAGAAACAAACCTCGCAGAGATATTTTCATGGAGAATCTTTAAGTCGTCTGAAAGAGGATTCACATTTTCACATGAGGGGAACTTTCTCTACCTCATAATGTTTAAAGGGTTGCTCAAAAATGTTGCAAAAAGGGGCATCAGTTTTACCTGCAGGGACTGTATGTTCATGCCCAGTATATTTTATGGCTTGGATCAGTAGCATCTACTGACAGATTGTTTACATTCAATGCTACTAATCAGAAACTGGTGGAGACCATATTAAAGAACGTCTACTATGTGACATAAAAAAAATCACAGCAAACCAAGCTAAATCAAGCCAACTTAATGTGTGAAGTGTGAACAGGATTCCAATCTGTACACAAGCAATTGCAGAGAAAGTAACAATGATGTTAAGAGGCATGTGCCATTCTTTGTAATTTCCTTCATTTTTTGTGAAACACATTTCAAGAAGCCATTGACTAAGCTTAAACAGATATTGGACGAACATACGTTTTATTGACAAATTGAAACATCAAGAATATTTCTCATCATCGTCAGATCCTTATAATCGGGGTGCAAGAAAAATTAGCTATTCTAAGTTTTATTTTCCATGTTTCTTACTTCCCACCTTATGTTCACCTTGAGTGGTGACATCTGATACATCATCTGAGTCAACTGATGAGGTTGCTTCTATGCAGAATTTCAATGTAATGTAATGCCATGTTATCTTCTGTTTATTATGGTCCAAAGTTGTGTTCTTCAGTTCCACAAAGGATTATTGTTTTTTTGGATCCCCTAGAAGAGGGGAAGATGGAGTAGCATGGTTTGGTGGTGTAAATCAAGTGGCTTTGTTGTATTCTCCATGCATGTTCACCATGTAAAGGCCAGTAGAAGACATGAAGAGTGGGGCCAATGACTTGCATGATTTTGGAGCTTGAGGCTAGGGCAAGATCATGGAGAGACTAGCTTTTTAAGTGTTGAACATGGTGTGATGCCTTACTTGGAAGAAGACTAGATTATGTTGTATCCTTGATGTTCCATGGAGCTTTCAGTGCTTGTGTTAGTGCAAGAGTTGAAGACCTAGAGTTTGAGGACTCAACCCTAGGATGGACATGTATATTCATAGGCTAGCGCAAAGTTGTCTTGCCAAGGGTTTGTAAACCATAGTAGCTAAATTCGAGTACGAATACGGATTCGAATACGATTGGATACGGAAAAAATACGTAAAGAAAAAATCTAGTACGGAAAAAATCCCGGAGTAGGTTGCTTATAGATTTATAAAACGTATCTTTCAAATTTTAGAAAATTTTAAAATATACATAAACCATTTAATATTTGGATGCACTGTTAGAATTTCAGGGGGGGAAGGCCTTGTCATGGGCCATTTTGCTTGTCAAATACAGTATATTTTATACTTCCCCTCACAAAAATAAACAAAGAAAACATTAAAACGTCTATATAGTCTCCAAGAAATAGGAGATTTTTTCCAAATTCCTACCTTGCTTATGTGTAACATTTATTTTTCATTAAAAACAACTTGAAATATAAATTTTAAAACATTTACATCTAATAATGTGTTTATAAATTTATTTACAAAAATATGAAATAATTAAAATGCCAAAATTAAATTATAAAAGAATAAAAGCATTTTCTAATAATATATTCCAAACAATATTATAATAACTAAAATCTAATATATAATATTATAACTAGTTACTAAACTTTATATTTATATTATAAAATAAACCTAATATAAAAACTATTCAAATATTTGATATTTAGAACTAAAATATAAAACAAAATATTTATTATGATTTTTAAAGCTTTAAACTTTTAAAATGTAAAACTAACACTAAACCAACTAAACCAACTATGCACTTACATAATGGGAAAAAATAAAACAAGAAAACAATAAAATTTAAATAATTCTTATCTTGAAATATGTGCCAAAAAATGTAGGCAAATTTACCATATCCGTATTATGCCGAATATTCGGCGATTTTCAAATTCCCTCCGAATTTCCGTACAGGAAAGTCCAATACGACCGAATTATGCTACTATGTTGTAAACCCTAAGGAAGACTATGGTCGTAGTATGGAGAGCTTGTGTGACACGTCACACGAGCTTGTTACATGAACAAAGGACTTGCTGGTGATGATGCTAGTTTGTTGAGGATTATTGCCATTGGT